>PVJA010006040.1:61192-75656 GCA_004027025.1 Myocastor coypus
TTTTTTTTTTTTTTTTTTTTTTTTTTTTTTTTTTTTTTTTTTTTTTTTTTTTGTCTTTTTGAGACAGGGTCTCGCTATGCAGTTGAGGCTGGTCCTGAGCTCACTTTTGTAGCCCAGGTTGGTCTCGAACTCCATCAATCCTCCTGCCTCAGCCTCCCGAGTGCTGGGATTTCTTTCTTTTTGATTTTGAGTATTTAGCTAAAATTAAACAAGTGCTCCCATGTTTATACAAACTTTTATGCTCCTTGGTAGGTACATAAACTCAAATTAACTTTTTCCTGGAAAAGACTTGAGGTCAGTTATTAATCATTGTCTATGTCGACACAATCACTAATAATTGATTGGTGGATTAGGTAGTAACTTCCTCTGGTATATTAACCAAAGTTATCTTTTAAGCTAATTTTAGTCTACAGAAGATATCTAAATGTTGGATGATTCTTTTTTTTTTTTTTTTTTTTTTACATAGGTCAACATAGTGCATAACTAGCTCACAAAACATGGCTTATTTCACAGTGTCTGAAAGTCCAGAGCAAAGTATAGACTTTCTAACATCATAGATGACCGTAGAGGAAAAAGACACAGATTTCTTCTTGAAATACTTACATGAACTGACTGCGAGACAAAAAACTGAAAAGTCTGTGATTCTGATTCCTGATTATTCCCAATAGATCATGGTAGTGATTTCTCTTACTGAGTAAGCCTATGGGACCTGTAGCCCCAACAGCTCATGATCCAATCATGGCTAGGAGAGCCAGGTTTGAAGATCTTGCTGGGCAGAGTGCTCTATAGCCAACAGAGCCTTCGCATGTCCTTAGAGGCTTGCTACATGGAATGGGTTGTGCTGTTTCTCTTTTAAACAATTATTCTTAGTATGCACCATTTTGTGGAGCTAATTAATATTGCAAATTTTCATTATCTCCAGAAAATGCTTATTGAGCTAATCTATAAGAAAATAGATTTATCAAGTCATACATAAAATAGTATAAACTTATATCACTATATATCACATAGCACATTACAGTGAAATCATAATCCTTACTAAACGTAATACATATATATACATATATATATGTATTACATCCTACTGCATTTTTTTAATTTTTAATTTAGTACGGGGTCTACAGGGTCTCACTACATAGATGGGACTCATAGTAATCTTCCCGTTTACAGCCTCCCAAACTCTGGGATCACAGGTGCGTGCCACCACTCCCAGCCTCAATCACTGTCTCAGTGCGCCTCGGTAGAGGGGCTAGCACAGCAGGCTCTGAGACCAAACCCCTGGTCCTACCTCTACATTTTATTTTTAAAGTTACTGTTCTGATCCCATTAAGTATATTTGATTGATTACTCGATTTTTCCACCCAAAAAATATTGCTTGTCCATACCAAAGTGTCATATGGCAAAATGAAGCTCACTATTCTGTGGAAAAAGAGAGAAGAAAGTAACTTCGCTTTATGACAAACAAGTAACCATTCCCATTAAAAATATTGTGAGAAAGTTCAAAATTGTAACCCTTGTAAGCATGTGGGGGTTTGTCCTATAAATAACAGAAAGTTATCAAGAATTTTTCTGGAGAAGAAGTGGTGTGATCTTTTGATAGTTATAGGATTATTCTGCCTGCATTGCAGAAGGTGGGACAGCAGCCAGGGGCACTCTGGTTGTCACCACTCAGTCAGGCTCTGGTGTCTCCCAGGATCTGTACCTGCTCCTCACAGCCAGGCCTGCATAGTTAGACATCAGTTGGGAGTGAGAGCCTTGAGATGATGCAGTCTCCACTACTGTGAAGGACTTGGGCAGGCAAGCAAAGAAATCCTAGAGAGAGCCAAGCTCTGTGAGGCAGGAGCAGAGAAATGGCAAAATAAAAACCAGCTTTCATGATGGCCATACATGTTTTGCCCTCCAAATGAGTGTTATTTCAACTACTGTCTTACTTGTTCTTTCAACTTGTACATGACGATTACCACATAAAAAGGATGCTGAGTGGCAGGCAATTGAGTAAACTCTGGGCCCAGGAAGAGACACAGAAATGTTTCCCTGTAAGAAAATATATCCTATGTTTTATGTATTTATTTTGTTTGCTCTTCCTATATATATAAAAAAAAAAAATCAATCTACTGTAGTTGTGCCCAGAGAAACTTCTAGAGAAACTTTTAATATAAGGAAAAATCCAGAGACCCTTCTTCCAACCAGCATAGAGAAAATTTGAGAGAACAAATCTAAAGTCAAAGATATTTGATACTCAGAAAGCCAGTGATGATAAGATCAAGTACCTATGTTATAGAGTAATAGTATCACAAAGCTTTTCTGCTGGAGGGTTAAGAATGTAAGTTAACAGACCAAAAATTGGAGAAAAAGAAGGGCTACAAGGATAGCCAATATTTTGGCCCTAGCCCTTCAAGGTCAATAAAGACCCAGGATGTAAGAGAACCTGTGCTGTAATATCCTATAACTCAGAGGTGTCCCAAATTTTCTGGTCAAGGAGATTATGGGACCTCAGAGGAAAGGGATGAATGAACTGTAGTGTGTCTAAGGAGAGTCACCCAGAGAAAAACATTCTCTCAGGCTTTCACAGAAAGCAAATGGCCAAGCAATGGCCGTGACTCGTCCCGAAGGCTGATACTAACAACAGTTCTACAAAGTACTGTCTATGGTCCCAAACTTAATCCTGAGGGGATTTGACCTTGGAAGATACAAAAAAAAAAAAAAATGAATGTTTTGTTATACAGGTCTTGCTTCGACTTGCCCTTGACCACCCAGCAAGAAAGAGAAAAAAAAAGCTTAATTACAATGCATGAAATGCAGAGCTAGATTGGTGAGATGAGTTTTAGGAGGCTTAGATTCAATAGCCTCCAACATCACAAGCTTCACTGGTGGCCCACTGCCATTGCAGTACATCTGACTGTGTATGTACCTGCTTCCTCTTAGTCCAAAGAGAAGTGTATTCTTTTCCTTTTTTTTTTATTTTTTTCTAAGCAACATCAATAGGGAGGTGGGTCATGCCCACACACTGTGCTCTGTAGAACGATTGTGAAGACAATATGCAATATGTCAACTTTCAAAAAAAAGAAAGGGGAAAAGAAAAAAAAAAGGTAATGTTGATTTAAAAGGGTTAATGTTTAATTGTTTGATCAATCTTATATACCTATATGTATTAATCTAAACTGATCTGATGATGAAAATACGTAATATAACCATTGTTAAATTTAAACAATAAAAATATTAAATTAAATAAATAAAGTCACCGGCAGCAAACTAGATTTCCCTCCTTCCGCTGGTAAACGTTGCCCTTGCTGCATTTTGTTTTTCAACTGTTGGCATTGTCTTAGTTATAGTCTTTTTGTATTTCTTTTCAAAGCATGTGAGGCTGTTGAAAAAATTGTTCATCATGAAGAAGGCAGAGATAAATGAAATAGACTCTCCATTATTCGTAAAAAGCATGCCTCATCATTTATTTAAGCTATTAGCAAGTAAAGCCAACAGTAGCTGAAATGGGCATGCAAAATGTAAAGAAATAGAAGACAAAGATCTGAGCACACAACACGAGCTGTGTTATTCAAAGCACACGTGCTCCCAAAGCCCGGCACACACAGATAATAGCTCCCTGGGTGGGAAAAAGGCTTCAGAAGATCACCAAGGAGCTGGCACTCAGAACGATACCAAGAAACCTAGTTTTTAAAAGCCAAACATGTAGATTAGAATCTTCTTTCTGATTAAATCATCATACGAACCAGAAAAAAATGGGCAAAATATTCTTCTACTGAAGGGAGGCAGAACAACAGCGTAATAGTAATAATAATAATAATAATAATAATAATAATAATAAGGATCCAGGAATCTGTAGTTTGGAGCAGACCCCTGGGATGCAGAGCCTTCAGTGTTATTCCCACTTGATACCTAGAAACTGTTTTGCCACTACTATATTGACCTACATGACCCAAATGCTGATTATTTCTCCTACGTTTCTGAAATTTTAAAAACACTACAGAAAAATTTGAATGCATGGTGTGGGGAGCGCTCAGTCTGCTTCAAACCCTGGACCGTGACAGTTGACTCAGGGGCATGACCCCACTTATTTACTGCAGGTTCACAGTGGGGTGCAGTTATGTAACCATGACTTAGCAAACAGCATGTGCTAGGTATGGCTTAAGAATGTAAACATGAGGTAATGAGCTGTTTAAAGATTATGCAGTCAATCAGCAGGCAGCTCTGGGTCTTGCACGCCAGCATCCATGCACTCTTGAGCTGTTTTATAACCCGTCCTGTAAAAAATATGATCTATAGTTTTACCCTTTCCCTTAAGCCGTCTCACAATACTGTACCTCTTTACTCTCAGCAATTCCTCCTATCGGGCACAAACTCTTGAATATACCTAAAGTCATGCTTAAGCCTGGTTGTTGTGATGGTATCAACCAGAGCATTTCTGAGGTAACTGTAGCTAATTGCACTAAAGTGTTAATAAAATAATGTTGATAATTGTAAGATTATTCTGCCTACATTTTAGAAGGGGGCTTGCAGTAGCCAGGGTCACTCTGGTTGTCACCACTCAGTCAGGATCCGGTGTCTCCCAGGATCTGTATCTGCTCCTCACAGCCAGGCCTGCATAGTTAGACATCATTTGGGAGTGAGAGCCTTGAGATGATGCAGTCTCCACTTCTGTGAAGGACTTGAGCAGGCAAGCAAAGAAGTCCTAGAGAGAGCCGAGCTCTGTGGGGTAGGAGCAGAGAAATGGCAAAATAAAAACCAGTTTGCATGATGGCCATACATGTTTTGCTACCCAAGTGAGGGTGTTATTTCAACTACTGTCTTATTTGTTCTTTCAACTTGTGTATGACGATTACCACATAAAGAGCATGCTGAGTGACAGATAATCGGGTAAACTCTGGGCCCAGAAGGAGTTACATAAATGTTTCTCTGTCCTGGGGGGAAAAACAAAAATCCAAAGGGCCGACCAAATAGCTCAGCTAATTAAAGTACTTGCAAGCAGGCTGAGGCCCCAGGGGTTTGATCCCTGGCCCTGCCATGCTGGCCTTGCTCCTGGGGCTCGGGTTCCCTGAAATGTCAACTGAGACCGTGTAGTGGTGTAAGCCTGTAATCCTGGCTCTTGGGGTGCTGTAAATAGGCAGATCACTATGAGTCTGACCTAGTTGTAAGACCCTCAACACCCTAGAGACCCTTCCCTAAAATTCAAAAAGAAAGAAAGAAAAAAATCCTATGTTTTAAAGTATTTATTTCCTATTTGCCTGACGTACAGTCAAAAATCCTAGTACACACAAGGGAATGACTGGTGACTACATTGTCCTACAGGTGCACTGTGCCCCCTAGAAGTCCAAGACTCCCAAATCTTGCTCTTACTGAAGAGAGCTGTGGTTGTGGTAAGAACACCAGAGGAATCAAAGGCAGCTCTGTTCTGCCAAATCAAACGGTGAAAGGTTTCAGAGCTTGTTTGATAGCAGCAGTGCAAGGTCTGTGAACATAGCTGTCTTCTGTTCCCTAATAATCATGTCGTGGACATTGATGATGGAAATATCCTGCAAGAGATTGGGATGTCATTTCAAAGAACACAAATTTATCTAAGAGATTAGCTTAATAATATACTAGCTTACTTTCAGTTCATACAAGTAGGTATAAATTTTTTGATGGGGGCCAGGAGATTCAAATTCCACAGGAAATGCTTGTAGTATATTAAATTATTCAGGGCTCTAATCTCTTCGACAGTTAAATAACTTTTCCCTCTACTATTTGAAAATGTTCCAAGCCAAGCGGTCCTCATCATTGCAAATAAATTACTATACCAATTTTTGGTTATGCTTTGTTGAACCACAGTATCAGCTCAATTCTTTTAGCAAAAGCGATTTCTTGTGGGGAGCTAGGTTTACTTGGACAGAAGCAAAAGAACTCTAAATACCTTAAAAAATAATTTCAATTATTTTTAACACAGAAGCCTGGTGTCTTTTTTTCTTGCAAAAAATTTGATTAACTAATCTGTTCTTATGGTATTAATTAGGAGCAAAACAGGGTGTAGTACAAAAAGTAAAAATGGTTTATGTGGTTGCTGTCCTTGAGTTGCTCACAAAGCATAGGATAGGAAATAAATACACTGTCTCAGTTATACAACAGCATGAGTAACAAGATGGGCAAGATTCCTAGGCCAAAGCTAGAGGAAACACACAAGCCAGGAAGGAGAGAGGTACGGACACCTGAGGGCCCAGTTAGATCTCTAGAGTCCAGCTCTCTGTAAAACCAATTCTTTTCCAATTGTAATTCTTCAGTCAAATCCATTCTTTCTGCTCTATTTTGTTTTCTTAATGCAGGTTGAGTTGGCTTTCTGTAGTTGAAAATGCTCTCACTAATAGTCACATTCAGATCAGAATACAAGCAGAAGCCAGCATCCGTGGACACACCTGCATCCTGGCAGGCTGGGGCAGGACAACTGGAAATGTGAGCCCAGCCTCTAAGAGAATAAGAAGAAAGGGCAAAGGAGGAGGAGGAAGCAGAGGTGGAGGGGCAGGCCAGGGCACAGAGCGATGCTGGAAGGTGTTCCAGGGATTTAGAGGGTGACTGCACTGGGATTGAAGAACAAAGCTTGCATCCATGATGAGCAAGAGTCCAGAGGGAGGGGAAAGATGAAGGGTGGGGAGCACTGTCTGCAGGTTACCTCATCCTGGCAAGTGAGAGATGCATCTTCTGAGAGATGGAGTGGATGGAGAAGGTGCACTCTTCCTCTTGTGGGTCAGTCCCAGGAAACACTTCGGGATCACTGCCCCCTGCTGGCTGGACAACCCAGGAGAACAAGCAGAGACCACGCACATCTCAGCTCTCATGGCTTCTCCGAGTTGGTTCCAAGCCTGTTGTAGATAGTTGTATAGCCCTTGCTGCTCCTTCTTTGTGAAACTGAGCACAACCAACTGTAAGAGGTCACGTGAGCATGGTACCCAGCACGGGGTAAGGGTGACTGGCTGTGCTCCACATCGCCACCTGCAGATGCTCTGAATGGGTTGCATGCCTGAACTCTTTTGTCTTCAAAGTCTCTGTGGGAGACTCCAAGCGGAGCAGCAGTGCAGGCTCCAGATCCCAAAGGTACAACGACAGCAGCTTCAGAGTGCTGATGTCTGCTCTAGACTGGTGGACAGCGGGAAGAAAACTCCACTGCCTCTAGTTGGGTGCTCATGATTCTTCCAGAGCGATTTGTCTCATATGATGGAATGAAAGCAAGGGGCTGGGCAGAGCTCGAAGTGCACAGTGCAGTAGTTCTGGAAAAAAAAATAGAATTATTGCCCGATATAAACCTGCAACTTAAGGAGAGCTCATTCAGATCTAGATGCAGACACCAGGGTCCCAGGATAAAGGAGGTGAGGAGGAACCCACGCACACAATAGGTAGATCTGAGGACACAGGTGGCCGCACAACCACCAAATAAATTTAATCAAAACTAAGTCCTCCATAAAGAAGGTTAGGATCACATAGTTCGTTGGAAAAAAAGGCTGATTCTAGTATTGTTTGGAGAATTTTATGCCCATATCTTGAACCCCAAATAACTACTTTAAAGATAGTACATGCATTATATTGTTGTTCTCCTACGACTTGGTTATGCAATTTCATTTTATGTTTTCCAGAAAACAAAATAATTTAAAATAAAACAACTGAACCGGAGCACCGTTTCATTTCTTAAACCCTTGAACAGGTAATCAAACTATTAATGTCAAATCATAATTTAGAATTACTACAGAATTGAAGATATGCTATGCAAAACCACACAATAGACAGGCTGTAACCCAGTATTATTATTCTTGAGATTAGATGATAAGAATATTATTTAATAGAAATATATGGTATGTGCATAACAAGTTCATTATAGCATTCTATACAACATCATGCATGTTGAGGAAAGCTTACATCCCCAATATATTAATAAATGTAAGATCCTATAACAATAACATAAACATAGTTATTAAACTGACAAAAAAAAGTATCAGAAGTTTTGAAATAAAACAATCAGTATACAAAAACATGCATTATGTGATCTAAATGTGTAACTTGGACAAAGTTAAATCAAATTAAAAAATAGAAACTAGGTTAAAGTATATATCACAAAATAATTCAGGAGTCTGAAAGAGGAACAGAAAAACTCCTCAATACATCATTTTGGATTATAGAAAACAAAATCAATTCTAAGTAAATAGAGTTTATATTTGACTCTTTTTTCCTCTCTCTCTCTCTCTTTTTTTTTTTTTTTTTTTTTTTTGTCTTTTTGAGACAGGGTCTCACTGTGCAGTTCAGACTGGCCTTGAGCTCATTTTGTGGCCCAGGCTGGTCTCGAAATTACACTGATCCTCCTGCCTCAGCCTCCCAAGTGCTGGGGTTATAGGCATGGGCCACCACACCCGGCTTAGAGTTTATATTTGAAAGATAAAACTTTTGAAATTTTGAGAGGATACCTAGAGAACACTTTTTCTGGCTTCTGCACAAAGAACATTGCCATTTAAAAATATAACAAGTTTTTACCATTAGGAAGAATGTAACAGAACAGGCATCACAAAAATAAGAAATTCCTCTTTGAAAAAAAAAAAAAATCCAAAGCAGATTAAAAGTTCGATCTATACATGTGAGGAATGCATGAAACTGAACAAAGTCCATACATAAACTACCCAAAGGATTGAACATTGAATCAAAGTCATAAAACATACACTTTATGGATTCTGAACCTCATGAATGACTATACCATCTGGCATTACACTACTCTGAGATAAGCTTCATGCCAAGACTGCTGTAAGTTTTCCTCCAAGAGAATCATTCCTATGCTGACGGTGTGAGCATCACCTACAAAACCTGACAGCAATGCTTGGTCCTCTTTCACCACCAGGAAACCTGCAGAAATTGCAAAATAACCAATCGAAAGTCTCTATCAGAAGATGAAATGATGGGAATCTCGTGACTGCTTAACTCAATGTGAAGTGACTCAAACCCATAGGAGAACAGTTGGTCGTTATCTACTATAACTAATAGAAGACGTGAAGAGGAACTGGGAAGCGCAGTAACTGTTAGTGAGCACCGAAGTGAGCAGTCCTCAGCAACATCCAAAATAAACGTGTACGAATAAGTCAATCAGCAAACTTGTTCTCAGACAACACCAAAAACTAGCCAAAAGCTAAAGAAAACAGATCAATAAAGTAAAAGAGGGGCTGGGGAGATGGCTCCGTGGCACAAGTGCCTGCCTGGCAAGTGCAAGGTCGTGAGTTTGAACCCTGGTCCCGCAAAAAAAAAATAAAATAAAATAAAAAAATAAAGTAAAAGAACAACACTGACAAAAGACTGCCACCATGAATTAGGTTCAAGTACAGAACAGTAGAGAGAAACAAGTTTGAAATAAAATCCACAGGATCTGTCCATATTAACACAGAAACTAGTACATGGCTCATGAAATCATCACCCGTGGGTTAAATTCAGCCTGCTATCTGATTTTCTAAATAAAATTTTATTGAAACATAGGCATTTCCTTTTATGTTTATATCTTGTACTGTTGCTTTTCCATTATAATAAGAATAGAAGCCATGTAACTGACAAAGCCTACAATATGTTCCATTTCATTCCTGCAGAAAATGTTGACCAATGTCTAGAGTGAGAGATTAAGAGATTAAAGAGCAGAAATTGAGAATCACTGAGAAACTTTTAGGGAGCAATTACAGAATTTATATATGCTATATTGGAGCTGAATAAAAACACCTTTCCAGAGTATGGTGATATCAGTAGACTTGAAGATGATATAAAGATGGAACTAAATATAACAGACTTCTTGATATCTTTAAACAAAGACTAGCAAGAATCAACAACCAAATATTTCTTGTGAGTTGGCAAAGTCTTGTATCGAGTGGACATAAAAGTACTTGATTCAATTAAAAATACATTTTTGAATGATGAGAGATTGACTTTGTGGTGTATGCTCTGAGTTATTGTGCTGCCCTTTTGATAGTCTCCTACAGAGGGATCTATTTGCATAGCAGAATAAGATTGAGCTACAATAAAATGATGTCTAGAAGTCAGGGGCCTAATACTAAGAGTGTCTGATTAAGGTTTCTGCGTTCATGCTACATTTGTAAGGAAGCTCTATTGAGAAATCTCTCCTAGACCAGGTTCCTTCCACATAGGCAGAGCTTTTTCTCCTTTCTCTTAGGTAATGCAAAGAGGAAATTTAGTGTTTTCCCAGTCACTGAACATCTATCTTTGTTATTTGGAATGTGAGGACAAGGTGAGCAGAATGGCATGTGGTGGGAGATTAAATCAATCTCAACTTAATAGGAAAAAATATGAAACCGTCTCAAATTAAGAACATTGACTGGGGGCATAGCTTTAGTTTTCTTGCCTCAAAATGCAAATACACCTAAGTTTCTGAAGGAAAGGACCTTGAATATTAGAAAGTCACTTGTTTTATTAATAGGTTGCTTACATTTGGGGAAATGGAAAACTGTAATGCCAACTAGAGTCCGTTTAAACATTTCTTTAAGCCAGGTATGCTAAAAGAAGATCCTGTCTTAAAATATAATGTGAGATATCTATTTTTTTCCAGTACAAGTTAAACCATGGTCCATGAAATACTAAACTATAAGCTATTTATTAGATAGGTACTGTATGGTCTATTCTTATATGTAGGTTCTTCTCTTTAACATTGATACCAACACAGTAAAAAATTTAAAAATAATTATGGATAAGTCAGCCACATACAGTGACTCTCTTTCTGCACAAAACTTCATACAAAGCTTCTGGAAAGGTGAAGAAGGGACTGGACTACCAGAGGTATCAAGATGACTAACAAATGCTTAGTGGGCAACAAGCTACATAGATTAGGGGCAAAACCAGCTTGTAAACTAGGGAAAGCTTAGAAAGACAGTAAGAATCTGAGTCTATCCCAAACTTAGTGCTCTTTTCTGTATTTTACTAATTGACACCTGGACTTGCAAGGCACTTAGAGCAATATTATGCTCTTGGTTGCTAGAAATAGCTATCGATGTCATTGCTGTACTTGGCATAGTTCTTTCCAGGTGTGGTTTTGAATGATTAGCAATATTCCATGGACTCAAAATGATGTTGGATAGAATGCTAGACAGATGGCCCAGAATCAGCAACTGCTGGGGCCGCCATTGCTAGGTACCCAGAATGCCACGGGGCTTAGCATGGATTTTCTAACCATAATACATTTCCCTAGCTAGAAAAACTCAAAAGGGTCTCTGAAACACCTAGGGTTCCGGGTGTTTTATTTTTCCTGCTCATGCAAGATTTATTTTATATGCAATGATTTTGTAATGTTATAAAGGTGTCATACATCGCTTGTATCATCCTTTGGAGGGAGAACTCCAGCTGCATCTTTTGTATGTTAACCATTCACATTACAGATGATCACTCTGATAACAAGTGATATAAGAAATGCTTCTAAAAGACCCAGTTTGGGGCTCACTCCAATGGTAGTTAAGATAAGAGCAGTTGAATAACGTCAACTTCAATTGCCCTGAAGTGGTGTACTTCTGTCTGGTGACAAGGAAGCAATAATTTACAGTTGTATGGAGCAGAACGGAATCTGTGCACACAGCGCTTCTGAAAATCCAAACAAAATGTTTGTGGCACTAACTGCTTCTTAGAATTTTTTTAGTTTGGAAGGCCTGCATTGCAGCAAGAATTTCATATTTTATACCTAAAACTGAAAAACCTCCAAAAAGTCCCCTAAATGCACTCCCCAAAATCTTTCTGAGACTTTGAACTGTTGAAGTCCATTTCAATTGAGAACAGTTGGATTCCCCATAGATAATATTAGGATATTGCCTGTGTCTCTGGGGTTTATGATCTAGGAATCTGAGAAGCTGCTATTCATGTAGGAATATGAAGCAAAGAAACCTGTGACTTCTTTTTCACTAGAAAATCTGTATCCTAGAAGAGGAATTTCCTTAAGGTTTGTTTAAAGGGAGCCTTTGAAATCTGGGCCCAGAATGAACTATGATACAGTCATTGAGAGAAACTATTTCCTATGTTCACACAACATGTGTTTTCAAATGTTTAAATTCTATATGCCAAATTACTGTTCTATGTACTAAAGCTATCATAGTGAGACATAGGTCCGTCGGTCTCAGGATATTTTCTAAACCATTTCCAGAACCAGTGGAACTATTTGCTAGTGATTTGTGAATACTACTTAGTTTTTTAAACCAGATTTTGAAGAACATGAGTGAAGTCATTGCTTTTCCCTTAGAAACAGACCAGAAACATAAGAAAAATACACAAAAGGGGCCCTTTTAGAATACTCTTGAAGTGCTATCCATTATACACTAATTGATTCTGTTGTAACAACGTTATGGTTTGTGCATAGGTGTCTCCCCAAGGCTTCACACAGCCAGGGGTGGCTTCTGGAATTTGTAAGTGATTATTATGGAAATGAGTACAGCACCTGCCCTGGGGCAGGTGATTTGCATTTCAGTGTAAGGTAGGAAGAGAAGTTAGCTGCTTGAGCTGCTACTAGCTTTCCCTTGGCTCTTGCTCTTAGTTGCCACCATGAAAGGTTGTTTTCGGCCATGTGCCTCTTTCCTAGGAATCAGCTGAATATAGACTGAAACCTCCAGTACCTGTGAGCTAAATAAACCTTGCCTTCCTTCATTTTGAGTGTCGGGTATTTGTCCCAGCAAGGAAAGAAGAGTAACTAAGACAAACAGCATCTAAGAATGTCAACACCAACAGTGAGAGTGGAAGGTTACGCTTGGATGCTTGATGCGAAGTGCATGCTCTCAGCCTATCCATTTCTCAGTCTGCTTGAGGAATATCAAAACTCGGTTTCTTGAGCTTTTATTGTCCATGGAGTTTCAAAGTCTGCAGTTTTCACCAAAGAATCATCACACACATGGATAGCTTTTGGTTGTCACACGTACTCATAGTAGAACTTCTCTCTGCTTCCCCTTTACATAGTTAAAATAGTCTACTGGGCTAGGGAGATAACTTGGTGCATAAGCGCCTACCTGGGAAGCATGACGACCCAGGTTCAATGCCTGATACCAGGTATGTCACACCGGCCCCAGAACCCCATGCGCACTGTGAAGGCCTGTGAAACCCAGGGGTGATGCTATAATACCAGCACTGGGGAGGTTGAGATAAGAGGATCAGTACAAGTCTATGCTCCCTAGGAAGACTGTATTGAAAGAATGAATAAAAAAATAAAAAATAGGCCGGGCGTGGTGGCGTACACCTGTAATCCCAGCACTTGGGAGGCTGCGGCAGGATGATCGGTGCGAGTTGGAGACCAACCTGGGCTACAAAAGTGAGCTCAAGGCCAGCCTGAACTGCATAGCAAGACCCTGTCTCAAAAAGACAAATAAATAAATAAATAAATAAATAAATAAATAAAATAATCTACCAAGATATAATTTATAGACTATAAAACTATAACTAAAATTTCAAAATCAATCACTTTAAAGCAAGTGCTGCTGCAGCCTTCAGTTTATTCGCAGTGTGGTATAACTACTCTTCTCCACCTCCAAAGCATTTCCATCCCTCTAAAGTAAAACTTACCCATGAATCTTTGCTCTCCTTTTCTGTTCTTTCTACCCTGTAGCGACCACCAATCTGCACTATTTCTCCTCACCTTCCCTTTCTAGCTTTGTTCCTTTTAATGAGAGTTTTTGCCAATGCTTGTGCTGTCTAAAACTCATCAGACAGCACAGTCTCTGCCCTTTGCAACTGAATAGATTCCATACTGGAGCAAAGAGCACAGCTGCTCTTGGACGTCGCTAAGCTGCCAATCCCTGGCCTATAGCATCTCCCTGGTGACTCCATCTCCTGGGCACCGCTGTGGCCCCTGTATCTCTGCTGCCACAAGTGCTGCACAGCACTCTTCAAATGTCCAGGCCGTGTCACATGGGACAAAGGTTAAACTTGAAACTCCTTGAGTATTTTTGTCTCTATGGAAAGATAATTCTTGACTAATTAAAGGGTTTTCATAAATTAGTCTCAGTCTGCTAGGCCTATATATTTATAACCAGAGACCAGCTTTGGGGGAGGGACGCCTGGTGAGAAGCCAAGTCCTGCAGCAACTGGCCAGTAGCAGTCAGGGTGAGCTCTCCTGTGTGGCCATTGAAGTCTCACTGCGAGCCCGAGCCTACGCTCCTGCTGGTACACTCCATAAGAGCCCCTCCTGTAGAAGTACTGTTGCCACGGCAGCACATAATCATTTCCAGACGCATCAATACATATCTGATTGTTAGATTCTTAGTGTGAATTTGCAATAATAGAATTCTAAATATAAGCATGAAACTTCATATTGGAATAATAACAAACCGAGATGATTTTGTAACTGTTAACATTAAATTGATTTAAATTTAAATCTTTTTCTATAAAAAGGGAAAACTTCAACAGAATAGGCGTAACTCAGGAAAGATTCTTCAATAAATACACATCAGTGCATAAGAGCAGTAGGCAAAGAAAGCCTAATGTAAGA
>PVJA010006041.1:0-32644 GCA_004027025.1 Myocastor coypus
AGAGAGAGAGAGAGAGAGAGAGAGAGAGAGAGAGAGAGAGAGAGAGAGAGAGAGAGAGAGAGAGAGAGAGAGAGAGAGAGAGAGAGAGAGAGAGAGAGAGAGAGAGAGAGAGAGAGAGAGATTGAGATTCCAGGGCTACAGACCAAGTGCCTGCTCCAGGTTTCTTATGAAACCAAATCCTCTCCTCAATGTTTCAATTGGTTTAACTGATGAATTCCACTTTTGCTTGATTTACTTGGGTTAGATTTTGTCTTGCTTGTTGAAAGTGTACTAAACCATCCAGTGAAGTAATCTGCCAGAAGTAATGGGAGTAAGATGTTTGTTTTTTTGTTTGTTTGTTTTTGGCAAAATACAAACAGCATGAAGAGCAGAGTTAATAATCTTCACCAATAATCAGCCAGCTGGCTATAAACCACAGTTCAGCTTGGCCAAACTCAACCATGGTAGGGTTAAGCCTATATCAATAATTTGGTTTTTTGGTGTTCTTCGAGGAAAATAAAGAGCTGATTTTTTTTCTGCCCCTTGCTGTTGTGACGCGTGCACCCCTTTGGCTAGACTCCTATGACACCTAACATCTGGACAAAAATTTAAAATGTGATGTCAACCATGTGTTTTGTCAAACACAACTGCAAACCCCAGGATAGCTAGCAAATATCTAGTACTTGTTTCAGGTTTCATCTAAATCACGTACACACAGCATTTGTGACTCAAAACTCTCACAGAATGAAGGAACACAATCTCTGTAGCCACCATTCCTCTGCTTTACAAGTCAACCCCCAGCCCAAATATGATGTCAGCTTTCGCTCCACTTAATATATCCCCCGTGTAGAGTTTTCTCAGTACAAATGCATCAAGATTTCAGCTCTCTGAGTTACTGCTAATGTCAGAGTCTTATATTTCAACTCTATCACATAAAAGGGAGTAAGAGTTAGGATATTCTAGTGGAAAAACATGTTATTTTTACCAAAAATTAAACTGAATTGCAAGAAGAGTATGAGACTCATGCAGTCTTTTGCTAGCTTGTGGCTAATCTGAGGTTTCAGCCTTTTGACTGCAGCCAATAACACCACAGTACCACCAGTCATAATAACTTGCTCATAGGTAAAATTTGATTATCTTACTATTTGGCAATTATCAGTACTTGATGATGAATACATTTAAAACTACCCCCACAGGGCCAACCCTCCCTAATACTCTTCCTTCTGAATACCCCCAAAGTTCAATCTTCAAAAAACTGAAGAGGTTTGTTCTGTGGTACTGAATATCTAAGCATCATACCTGTCTATTATCCTTCTGTCTAGCCACCATTCCTAGGATGTATGAACCAAATATTTAAAGCCAATTCATGTAGGCACTAAATTTAAAGAGACTTACGCATAAATGCTCATCCATGTGAGTATTGCATTCCATTTGGTAGGAATTTTATAAATTTGTCATTACCTTGTGGATTGGAATGGAAAATAACAAACAAAGCTATTCAGGCAGTATGATCTCACTTGTAAGAGGAAAGCATACATATTTATTTAGGTAAAGTTATGAATAGGGAGCTCAAAAGTCTGTCTTCCAACTGCAAACATTATGCAGAGTAACAGAGAATGATCCAAGAGTACAAGGCCATTTGTCCAAGGGCAGTCATGACCCTGCAATGTCACACTCATTATTTTATCCAATTAGAATTGTGAGACAAAGTTTCCATGATGAAATTCTCATGACTTCATTATGATTAATCATTATTGTCAAATGGAATACTGTACTGTATAGTCATGTAGACATGCTGCTTAGCTAAACATAATACAGACAAGCGAAACAACTCATTCTGAATTAATGTCAGAAAAAAAGTATTCTATAGTTTCATCCTTATTCTACAGTCAAGACCTTAAGTTAATATCATATTTGTAAAGACAGCATTTTGGCAGAAGATATTAATAAAAAATTGGCTATGTGAGGAATTCTTTTTGTGTGTATTTTAGAAAAGGGTCTACAGGGTATTCAAGGTCTCACTACTAGATCAGACTCTTAATGATCTGCCTGTTTACACCCTCCCAAGAGCTGGGATTACAGGCATGCACCACCACGCCATCTCAATTGCCATCTCAGTGCACCGGCAAGCCCTGGAATCAAACCCCAGTCCCTTCACCTGCTCGCAGGTGTTTTAATCTGCTGAGCTATTCAGCCAGCCCAAGGAATCATAACATAGGTAGCTCCTTTCAAATCAAGAAAGAGAAAAGATGAGGTCAAAAATTTAAAAGAGTGTAGACTTTTATACAATGACAGAAATCAATGTGGAGACTCCTCAAGACAGTAGGATTAGAGGTGCCATTTGAGCCAGCTAGTCCCCTCCTGGGTATTTTTCCAGAAGCATTGAAAGCATCTTACCACAGCTTATGTACACGCATGTGTACAGTAGCACAATTGGTCATTGCTAAACCTGGGAAACAGCCCAAATCAAGTGAGGAATGGATAAAAAAGATGTGGCATTTTTAGAGAACAGAGTATCGCTCATGTATAAAGAAAGATAAACCGGAGATTTCTGTAGGTAGCTGGATACAACTGGAGACCATACCCATAAGTTAAATAAATCATATCCACATGTGTAAACATTATATTGTCTCCCTATTGTAAGAATCTGAAAGAGTAAGAAGAGTAAGTAAAATTCAAAAGGTACAATAGATGTTGTGAAAGGGAAAAATCTGTTCAAATGCAAGGGAGAATTGGGATGAGGGAAAAGAGGAAGGAAGAAAGGAAGGAAGGAAGGAAGGGAGGGAGGGAGGGAGGGAGGGAGGAAGGAAGGAAGGAAGGGAGGGAGGGAGGAAGGAAAGAGAGAGAGAAAGAAAGAAAGAAAGAAAGAAGAAAGAGAAAGGGAGAGAGAGAGAATACATGTAATATGTTGGATCATAGCAGTGTCAGTTTCTAATGGTCAATTAAAAGGCATGCTTAGTGCTTAAATTTTTCCTTTTTTTTTTTTTACCACTTTTTTTCCAATTTTGCATGCTTATATCCGCTAATTCAAACAACTACTTTGAAGACAACAATATGAAATAAAACAGCCATTGCTGAATTCCTCTCATTTTGTTTAGCAAAATTCTTTATTGTTTCTAGTTTTTTACTATTTTTGTTATCATTAAATAACAAAAATAAATAAATACAATAACTGACTAGAGTTTATTAAAAATTGTATTTTAATTTTTCTTGATGCTACAGGAATGCCATAAATATAAGGTAAGAATAACAACAATGGTAATAATGAAAATCAGGAAAGGCAACGTAGAGACACCAGAAGGTAGATGTGAAGGTGAAGAAGAGGAAAAGAACCTACGTTAGGGGGCGTGCACCTACTTTTTGAGGTGAATGTGAACTTCATGTACTGCAGACATATTCTTTCTTTCTTTCTTTCTTTCTTTCTTTCTTTCTTTCTTTCTTTCTTTCTTCCTTTCTTTGAGACAGGGTCTCACTCTAGCTCAGGCTAGCCTCAAACTCACTTTCGTAGCCCAGGCTGGTCTTGAACTTGCAGCAATCCTCCAGCCTCAGCCTAGCCTCCCAAGTGGTGGGATTACAGGCGTGATCTATGCTCAGCTAGACATGTTCTAATAAAATGAAAGTTAAACACAAATTAAAAGTGAAGCATTAGTCTGTCTCGCAGCATCTTGAAATGCAGTGCACATGGAAAGGTGAGTAGGGGATGGGAAGATGTGGGATCACCCCGCAGAAGACATCTCATGTCGTCTACATCTTTCCTCCTCGGCACCTGGTCTGCCACTTAATAACTGGATTGGAATTTTTCTTGAAGCTTTCCGGGGTCCATCATATCTTGTACAAAGCAATAGATGCTTTCCCTAAATGTTATTCAAACCTGGGGTCAGTAAATGGGCGATGACAAAGTAGCTCTCCATTTTGAGGACTGAGAGATTACAAAGCAACTGTATCTTGGTTGTTACCTTATAGAAATAATTCAGAAACCAACAGTACTGGGAGAATAAAAATGTTTTTCTCCATTTCACTGATTTCTTGAAGATTCCAGCAGTGCCTGAATAACAGCGGCAGAATGACGTTTAACTTAATTAAGCTTCAAATTCAACTCCATTGGCACTCAAGCTGAAAGCCTGGAGAACTGCTTCGTATCTGAGCTCTTCCACTTATTATCTGTGTCACCAGAGGCATACCACTTTTGTCCTCTCTGGGGTCAATTTCAGAAAGATCTGCCTATGTTAGTAAAATTAGGTTTACTGCTAAGAAATAGAAAACCCCAATAAGAGTGATTTAAACAAGATACAAGTTTATTTCATTAACTCATAAAGCAGGTGGCCAGCCAAGGCTCGTGTGACATCCCATGGAATCAGTTCTAGTCTCAGCGTACGTTGTCATTTCCAATAAGAATTTTCCATTTCAGAGTTCACTAGATTTGTTGAAACTTCAGTGATCACATTTGCATGTCAGCCAACAGGAATAAGCATCTATCTTCGCCCCCAAATGACTACATATGTGTGCAATACATTTCCTGTGAGGTGCACGCAACACTTCTACTTGAGTTAATCTGAGCCTAGTCACATCTATCCACAGTGACTATCAGGAAATATAATTTTATTTTGATCAATCATGAATTCATGTGAAACTCACAGGTTTTATTATAAAGAAAAAAAAAAGAAAGAATAGGATTTGAAGATCAAAGCCAATATGCTACACTATCCAATCAATATCATTAGGTCATTAAAATGTTCATTTGTAATATTGTAGGCAAAAATATCACAACATAGCTAAGATAATTATACTACTAATTGATCTTAGTTCATTCAAAGGAATGGTTAAAGCCTGTATTGTTTGATCAATTTTACATGCCTGTATCTGATAATCTGAGCAACTACTCTGAAGAAAACAATGTGAAATACAATAACCATTGTTAATTTCCTATTATCTTGTTTCAAAATTCAACATTATTTTTACTGTTTTTCAAAATTATGTGATTTTTTGTTTGTTTGCGCTATGGTTTATGTCTAGTTGTCCCCCCAAAGCCTCATGTAGTCATTGTGTGGAGACTTCTCTAGATTGGGATTTGACTCATGAGTCACTGGGATTATGCATTTTAGTACTGATGGGATTATTGGTCTAAGTAGGGCTGGGACTATGGGTGTGGTCTACGGCAGCTACCCTAAGGCAGAGAGCCTGACAGGAATATAAAGAGAGACAGAGAGACAGACTGTAGCTAGAGCTGTTGCTCTCTGCTGCCCTGTTTGGTTGGCTGCCTCTGCCACCATTTTTTTGCTGTTTCACCGCCATGAACTGGATGCTGTCTGCTCTGTTCCACTCAGCCTTGGACCAGTCAAATATGGACTGAAACCTCCACGAACTGTGAGCTAAATAAACCTTTCCTTCCTTCATTTTGAGTGTTGGGTATTTGTCCCAGCAACAAGTAAAAAGTAACTAAGACAATTTGCTTGTTTTTTGTTGTTTTGTACCAGGGATTGAACTCAGAACCTTGAGCTTTCCAATCAGGTGCTTATGCTGCTGAGCTATTTCACCAACTTCTAAAATCATCTTTTAAAAAAAAAAAAAAAAACACAAAACTAAAATATCGACTTCAGGGCATTGCTAAAGTTGTGCTAAGTAAGCACATCTTCAGGACATCTTAAATGTTCACATTCATGAGTTCAAATTCATTTTGTGCATTATTTTTTAAAAGATGACAGCAGCAAAATGTTTCATTAGGTTACTTTGTTTTAGATACAATGACAATATCTCACTAGGCCTGTCACTACCGAGGTGTTATAAATACTTTATAAAATTAAAAATTCATAGTAAATATATTGAGAAACTATTCCTCCAGGTCCTTTATGTAGCAAGTACAATAGGGCACTTTGCTTCTCGAAGTCCTTTCTCTCCTCTGAGACACCCTTATCCCACTCACCCAGGCACACAGGCTCTTGGCGCCAGGCCTTGATGGGCCTCTGTTATCACCTGCCTGGAAACTGGAAGAGGAACTGCTCAGCCCTATGGTGAGGCAGGAATCCGAGGCTTGTGGTGGGCTGGCAGGGGTGGTGCCAAAAGGTCTGGGGTCTGGGGTCACTTTCCTCACTGGCTGGCAGAAGCGGCCCCCTCTTTCCTCACACTGCACCGGTTCCTGCAGCCATATAGCATTCGCCTTAGTCACCTTCTAGTCATTATTTGTGCGCCATTTTTTCTGTCTTAAGACTACAGGTTGCCTCAAGGTCTTATCCTCTGCATCTCCCATTTCTTCACATGAGGTGGATACTCATTCAGTGTTTAGTGAATTGAAGGGAAGTCACATTGACGACATGGGTCATGAAAATATATCTGCTTTCCAATCACCCTCCCCCCCAAGCTGTGTTTTAGTTTTATTTATTTCCCTCTGTTTTTGGAAATCTCTGTTGGGAGGGCTATCAAACTTGCCCAAGCAGCTAAATTAAATATCTTGTCACCATCCTCTACAATCCCCCGATCGCTCTTACATCCACTGTGGCCACCCTCCACTATTTTAGGAACATCTCCCTCTTTGGGATTTTCCTGCTTTATCTTCCACTTTGATCATGCACCCGTTGCCCTCTTTGCTTCATCCTTCTTTAATATTAGTTATTCACAAATCTCAAGTTTAATTGCACGAGATCTTATTGAGCGCCTACTCTGGGCCAGGTACATTCAAGTCGTTCAACGAGAACTGACTCATCTGATTTCAGTTACCACTTTTATGAATTTGTACTGGGTCTGGGATGAAAACAGTAGCTCAGCTCTCTTTGCACAGTTAAGATACTACCAGTGAGCAGACAGAACTGTTGTTGTAGTCAGATAGGCCTCTATGTAACTTACAATTCTTTAACGCTGCTCCATCCTGCACTTCCAAGTTCTGTCTTTATCATCTTCCCTGTATCGGCTGCCGACCCACCCCCACTGACATTCTGTATTACTAACACGAGCCATTCCGCTTACAAAACGACCAGGTTGCAGTCTCTCCAGTGAAAATTTCATTGAAATAAACTTCACTGCAATGAAAAACCTCTTTACAAGAAGTAATTCCCAGTCCTTGAAGCCTTCTTGCAATGACACTTTCCTCTGGTGACATTTTCCCTTGACCAAAAGACACTACTTGCTTGGTAACTATGAGACTTCTTTCTGCTACCATGCATTCCCAATTTAGTACAGTGGCCGCTGCGGACTCTCCCAGAGAAGAAGAGGTCGTGTGCAGCAACCCCGCGCCCCCCCGCCCCCACAGAGCTCCTTTCCTACAGCGACTTCCTCTTTGGCAGAGGGAGAGAACCAAGCCTGGAGGAAAACGTCAGTGGCGCGTCCACCACGATTCTACCTGCCTCCAGAGTGGGTGCTCCTCACTGTGCAGCCAGTGTTTCTCAGTGTTGAAAAACATCTACTCTCAACTGTACACTTCCCTGGAACAACTGAGTGTCCACCCCCGCCACACACACACATTCTTGTCAGCATCTGCCCTGTGCATACAATGCAAACAGAAATATATGAGCTCTCCGACTCTGGGGCTGAGCTCAGGCCCACACGCCACAGTCAGAGTCACCCTCATCTGTCCACAAAAGCTCAAGAGGACCTCACGTGTTCTTCACTGTGGCTGAAACTGCAGGCCACAAAGCACCTGGACACATAGAAAGAGAAGAGCGAAGGCAGAGAGGGACTCCAGCAGCGTTCTAGGAGCAACAGAGACCGTCTCTTTCTCGCTTGGATTTGGCAAACCCAAAGGCACTCTTTGCCAAGACGTTCTTTGCCTTAATTTTTAAAACCCATGTGAATTTTGAAGGAAGCTGTGTCTGTATGTTTCTGATACATTTGCACTTGACTCATCATAAGGTTGTTGTGAAATCGCCATTCACGGTCCAAGAAGCCTTCACATGTCCCTTCCTGAGCCTCTTCTCCCTTGCCAATGATAAATGCAATTTCAACGCAGGATCTCATCGTTGAATCTAAACTTGGAACTGAAAGAAAACGCTTGTCTTGATAAAACGTTCTTGTCAGCATGCAGACAGTTGAAACGCACAGAAAAACAGAATTCCCCTAAGCTCCTGAAACTTCCTCCCGTTCCAGTCCTTTTCCCCTTGTTTCCAGAATCACCTTAGATCAAAAACAGAATGTTGGTAATACACATGGCCGTTGCACAAGGTCCCACGGTGATTGCAGCCGAAACCTCATAGGGAACCCTCCCCCCAACACTCGCTATCAGATATTGCAGCTTGAAGTCTTCAGGAAAATTACAGTCACTTCCTCTCGGAGGCGCTGAACTCTTCGAGCCACTTTTCAAGCCTTTGATCTTTCCAAACTCACCCATGACTTTTTAACATGCAAAGTAGCCCAACCAACAGCTATAGAAGACTGGTACTAAAATAGTATCCGTTTACCTCATACATAATAGAACCCTAAAATAAGCCAAATGCAAACTGATGGCGTCGAGGAGGAAAAGGATGTCTCAGAACCGCGGTTTCCAGCTGGCCTCGGAGTGCGGGCATTGCGGGACTGGCTTCAGTACTGAATGCTGAAAGAGAAGATCAGGGCTCAGGGGACTCTTCCACCCTGGCTCGAGGGTCTTCGAACAAATTCCCAAGGCTTATGTATCCGGGAGAAAGAAGACAGAGCTACTTCGTTGGGGAAGGTCGTGGTGAGGGTGGCCCGGGCTCTTCCTGCCAGCCGTTCACTCCGCCAAGTGCTACCTCAGCGCCTCATCTTCCTGCCGGTGCGCTCCCGCAGAACAAAGCCCCTTCAGAGGACAACAGAGCAAGACCTGGTCACGGCGGGAGAAGGAGCCACTCCTCCTCCCTTCAGCCCATCTTTTCTGTATTTCCTGCTTATTCTTAAGTCACTTTCTTAAGGATTTTAAAACAATATATGCACTTAATCATATGAAAAAAATATCCTTTATAGCAGCCTCATAGTCCTTTCAAATACCCCTCCGTGAATTTAAACATAACTTGAATGATTTCAAACAATTCGCTCTTGGCTTAATAAAGTTGCCATGTTTCCCCTCCCCTTGCCCCCTTATTTTAAATTGTGCAAACAATTAGACATTTTGAAAACAGCATACACCAAGTACAGCAGGTCAGGTTTTAATTACTTTAAAACAGCTAAGATCCCTGCCGTCAGAATCAGGCTCCTCCCCTTGGGCACAAAACATTCCAGCAACGACGCTATCGGCCGGCCGACTTAGTTCATTGACTAGGTGCAGGGCCAAGAGATCAAACATCAGCCATGGCTGGAGCAACAGCAAAGCGCTGCTATGAAATACCAAGCTTAAGAGGCACTGGAAAATTAAACACATCTTTTGAGGTTCGCAACAGTGTTCATATTTGTACTTAAATACTAAATCATCGTGCAATTTTTATGCATAGCTTTCAGACACTGTAACAAAAACATGCTGTTCTGCAGAGCCCACTCTGCAGAGTAGACAGTTTCTCTGTTCACAGCCTCAGCTGTAAACACCGTCTAATCCAGACGTTGGTGGAAGCCAGTTTCCCGTTGCTTCCTGCATTGGGCATGCAGAGAAACCTAGCACTGGTTCCCTTCCTCCCACTCGTATCCTTCATGCACTCTCCCCCAGGTG
This sequence comes from Myocastor coypus, assembly GCA_004027025.1. NCBI lineage: Eukaryota > Metazoa > Chordata > Mammalia > Rodentia > Myocastoridae > Myocastor > Myocastor coypus. Next base: position 9,560 of record PVJA010006041.1, read on the forward strand.
CCTAAATATTTCAGGGTCTAACTTCTTTTCTGCCTACCAAATCCTAATGAAGGGCTGGGAAGATAGCTCCGTGGTACAAGTGCCTGCCTGGCAAGTATAAGGTTGTGAGTTTGAATCCCAGCCCCCCGCCCCCCAAAAAAATCCTAATCCTAATGCAGGGTTGCCCTCTTGTTCCTATTGCAGGGTTTCCTTCTTGTAACTCCCAATTTTAGCTCCTGTCAGATGTCATAAGTAGGTTCAAACTTTTAAAATGTGGCAAAAAAAAAATATGTTCTAAAATTATCTATACGTTCAAAACTGTGTTAGCCCTAAGCCTTGCCCTAAGCAGCTTCCCAACTGCCTGAAAGCTATTCTTTCCAGGTCGACATTTGCTCCTACCTTCTTCACTATCCTAGTCACTCCAAGGAGAGGGGATGTTTTATGTAGCATTTTCAGCATTTTTTTCTTTTAGGGAGGGGTCTACAGGGTGCTCAGGGTCTCACTGCTAGATAGGACTCATAGTGATCCATCTATTGACAGCCTTTGAAGAGCTGGGGTTACAGGTGCAAGCCACCATGCCCAGTCTCAATTGCCATCTCAGCATGTCCTGGTAGCGGTGCTGGCATGGAAGGCCTGAGGATCAAATCCCCAGCCCCTGAGCCTGCTTGCAGAGCTTTATTCTGCTGAGCTATTTGGCTGACCCAACTTTCTTAACTTTAAAAAAAAAAAAAAAAAAAGACTCTGAATGAGTAAGTGGCTGTAAACAGTATTTAAATAGGTTCCACTGAATTAATCAGAGAAAGGTGTTTAAGAATGAGCCAAAGGGGGGAATATAAAACAGAAACTGATAACCAGAGGGAATTCAAGAAAGAAAGAATTTTGGAAAGCAAACATAAGCTAATTATTAAATGTATTAAATAGAAACAAGACAAATAATGTTAATGGGGAGAGAACAGATTCAATCAGAGTAATTTTTATGTGCAGAAATGTGTATTGCAGGAACAAATTCCTCTAATGCATGTTTTTGTGACCAACAATACTCACTTCACACACACATACACACACACACACACACACACTCCCAGTCAGAGACGATCCTCCCTTCCTTGGTACCAGCAAAGATCAGAGGAAGGCATCAGAGAAAATAATAACTATGCTACTGAAGGCATTTGATAAACGTCTGTTTTCAATTCAGGAAAATAGAGAAGGAAGTGATTCTCATATTTATTCTTGTGGTTATGACGGAGATTCTATATGCTTATCAAACATCCTACACCATAAGTTTTGCTTTCTGTGTAAAATAATATACTTGTCACTTGAAAAAAATTACCAGCTGCTACAACTGCTAACACCCAAACTTCATCATAAACATCACCAGGAGTGGGGTCCCTGGGAGGTGCAGAACACAAGGCAGTCAGACAGAGACGGCAGTAATCTCCACAAGCTCTTTCTAAGTTCTCAAACACTGTCCTGGGCTTATGTAAGGTGCAGAATGCCTGTGCCTTTATTGCTTCCCCCTATCCCACCCAGGTGGTACTTCCCATGGAGACCTTACGTTGCCCTCACTCTGTTCCTTGGAAGATCATGTCTTTAGTGAGACAGCCAGGCGTTCCCTTTGCATTACATCCCACCAGTGCTCACTGGACCTCCAGTTCCTGGTGCAGGGTTTATCACTGTCCACAATTCCTATTCTACTTTATAGCAGAGGACTATGACTCACATATTTAATCTCTCCTAAAATGCACCCCATACTTTTATACTTTATTCCTTGTCATTTTCTATTAGAATAAAGATGAAGGTAATCCTAAGATCGTGAAAGTGAAATAGATACCCAGAATTCATTGCTGCTTGGTAGTCCATCAATGGCATGCGTATTATTTGTTTTTCCTTTAAGACAAAAGCTGTTATGCACGAGTTATGGTTTTCTAAACTAAAACCTCAGCATTCAAGTTCAATTGCAGCATTGGCACTGTTATGGTTTATGTCCAGTTGTCCCCACAAAGTCTCATGCAGCCATGGGGTGGGGACTTCTATGACTGAGACTTGACTTATGAGTCACTGGAATTATGTACTTTAGTACTGATCTAGAGTTTGAGACTTGATCCATGATCCCTGATTATGTGTTTTAAGTACTTCTGGGATTATGGGTATAGCCTAAGGTAGACAGGCTGAGGTGGACAGCCTGAATGTAACTTAAAGAGAGACAGACTAGAGCTGTTGCTCTCTGCTCTCCTGTTTGATTGGTTGCCTCTGTCGTGATTGCTGCTATTCTACCGCCATGAACTGGATGCGCTCTGCCCTGTTCCACTCAGCCTTGGGCCAGCCGAATATGGACTGAAACCTCCAGTAACTGTGAGCTAATAAACCTTTCCTTCCTTCATTTTCAGTGTCAGGTATTTGTCCCAGCAATAAGTAAAAAGTAACTCAAGACAGGCACTTTATGATAAATATGTAGGTTCTGGGTTGCAGTTGGGGCGCTCATTTCTGTAATGTTCACCATCACTGCAGTCCTTGGACTCAATATGAACACTGTACACATGTGGAATATCTTGAAAGCCAAGTAAAATGCACACTATTTTCTCCTCATTTTTAGGACAAGTCAATGCACATGAGTTGTCAAGGAGCACGCAGCTCGTGTTCTTCAGAAAAACTTGAGACGGTGCAGTGACCCTCAACTTATCATTACATAGAATTAAAATTAGGAGATTGCATTGCTAATTTGTCCTGCAATTATTCTGGAACCAAAACAAAATCAATAAGCAATGTCCAATACGCTCTAATAAGTTTAGCACACTCTTCAAAGATTAGAAATTCAGTATAGCACATCAGTCAGGAAATCCCAGTCTTTATCTTTATTCCATGTCATATGAAAGAAAGAACAACCACCGAAAGTATTTATAAATAGCAAAGGTGAAACTGCCAATAGGGCAGCCAAGCTCAACATGGCTCCAGGAAATGGGTTGGAAAATAGGAGGAAAGGATCTATAGAACATGGGGAAAGTGAGAGGAGCGGCACTTCAGAATGCAAACTGATTAAAATTGTAGGAGAAACAACATGCACCTCTTGTTAGCCTCAGACACGGCATGAACTCTGCCATGTGAAAAGTGCACATGTGCATAACATTCTGCAAACCACGTGGCGAAGTTCTTCAGGCCTCTCAGAGTCTCTTAGGGAGTTCTACGGAAAAGAATAACATCAACATTTTTGAAGCGTACTGTAGTGTTCAACCAAGCTATTGGGGAAAAGACCAGAGGGGAAAGAAACACCATTGTATTATTCAGAACAAGATTACTGCCACTAATTATTTTGATTCAATGGAAGATACTGAGTCTATTATTAAATCAACACTTGGGCGCTAAATTCAGTTGTAGACAGTCCCATGTTGCACTGATAGTCTGTTGCAGATAAAGCTATTCCTCAAAATTATTTACATATGAACATCATTTTAATTTTGTGATGCCTCTAACTTGGTCATTTCATGTGGCCATAAAAATAATTTCTGCTTAAGTGCTCTCTGAGGACTCTGCTCCAAGTGCTGGAATGCCTTTCGTTTGGCCCACGGCCTCTGGGACATTTCTCTGCTTAGGGCCTTTGCTGGGTTTCATCTGGATCATTTGGGTTTCCTTTATATGAAGGCCGCTCCCAGTTCCAACACTACTGTGTCAGAGATGGAGCTCCAGCCAAGTTTACTCAGGGGATGGAGACTTCAACATTTCCGACTGTCGTGCCAAAGAAGGCTACCTTCTGAGGGAGCACATTCAAATAAGACTAAACAAACTCTGGAAGAATGCTCAGTCTCATGCATAATTAAAGAATCATGAGGGAAACCAAGAAGGAGGTACTACTCTAGAACATTTTTTAAACATAGCATCCATAAGGGCTGGTGACACTGTCAAGGGGTACAGATCTTGTTGAACTGAAGATGATTTCAATAACACATAGAGAGAAGGAGAAAATTCTTTGTTCCTTTTGGCCAGCAGTTCCATCTTCGGGGAGGGATGCATTATGTGCACCAAGTTTATTCTAGCAGTGTCACTTAGGTGAGCGAAAACAAAAAATTAAGTATTCAATGGTAGAAAGTGGTTATTAAGTAATGCTTAGCCCATATAGATATCATGGTGTATGCTGGCTATGACAGCACTACCCAACTGGCCCTCCAAGCCAGCCATTGGATGGTGCAAACTCATCCCACTCAGTTCTGGCCATCAAGATGAGAGGAAATGTTCTGTTCAGGCATTTGAGGAAAAGAAGCCTGTTTTCTAAGAAAGAGCAACTGAAGGGAACCATTCGTCTTTTGTGGTCCCGGGCACTATCGCAACCATCATAAGATGTACATGAGGAGAAAATCAGCATAAAGGATCATAAGTTAGAGACTCTGAAAAACCTGGGCGCTCCATGACAACACTGTGCTGCTCAGACAATTCACAGACCCAACTTCCATGCATATGAAATAGTAAATGAACTTACGCTTTAAGCCACTATGAGTTCACATTTCCTGTACCTGCTGCAAAAAGAATCCAATAGAGTCAAAATTAATTTGACTTTGTACATGTATTATAGTAGCAAAGACTGATACAAAACTATAGCAAATATTTGTCAACAACCTTAAAGCCTTCCAAGTTTATCCAATATAATTATAACTATAGAAAACCATGATTATATATGCCTCCATAAAACTCTTATAATGACATTTAATTTTTTAAAGAGTGAAAAGCAGTATTAAAACAAAAAATTACAAATCTATACATAATTTCACTAAACAAAATAATATCAATCTCACAGTATTTGTTAAATTGCAAAGTATTGCCTTAAAATTAGTTGCTAATATATGCATGCAAAATTGGGAGAAGAAATTTAAAAAGGAAAAATGTATAAGAAAATAAGAAGAGAGCAAAAGCAAAAGAACTGAAAACAAGGAAGACAAAAAATTACTGATTAACTGCTCATTTCCATAGGCCAGCAAACAAACCCCAATACAGTTGCCCAAGCCATCTTCCTTATATACATAGATATATGTATTTTCCCCAAGCCTCTCCCATCCTTTTTCTTAGGAATTCCTTCCTTTTGAACAGATTCATTCGCTTTTCCCAATATCTACTGTATCCTTGAGATTTTATTTTCTCTTTCAGGTTCTCACACAAATGAGACAATATAATGTTTGCACATATGGTTTGGATTTATTTCACTTAAGAGTATGGCCTCTAGTTGCAACCATTTACCAATGAAAGCCTCAAATGTATCCTTTTTATACCTGAATAATACTCCATTGCATGAAAAAACACATATTCTTTATCCATTCCTCAGCTGATGGGCATTTGAGTTGCTTCCTAGACTTAGCTATGACTTATTGTGCTGTTATAAACATGGGTGCACATATATTACTGTGATATGATATTTTCAGTTCTTCTGGAAAAAAAAAAAAACCCAGGAAAGGAATAGTGGGCTTGAATGGGACCTCCAATCCTAGTTTTTTGAGGAATCTCCATACTGACTTCCATAGTGGTCGTGCCAGTCTGCACTCTCATCAATAGTGGAAAAGGTTCCTTTTTCCCCACAGCACCCCCAAAATTTTTTATTGGTTGACTTCCTGATGATGGACATTCTTTCTGGGGTGAGATAGACATTCAGTGTTGTTTTAATTTACATTTCTCAAATGACCAATGATGTTGAACACTTTGTCATATGTTTACTTGCCATTTGTATGTCTTCTTCTGAGAAGTGTGTGTTCATCTCAGATGCCCATTTTTGGATTAGGTCTTTGAATTTTGGGATTCTGAGAGTTTTTTAAATTCTTTATATGTTCCAGATAGAAGGCTTTTGTCAAAAAAAGTTGACTATAAGTTTTTCCCAGTTCATGGAGTTTTTTTGTTTGTTTGTTTTACTCTGTTGGTAATTTTTTTAAATGTTTTCATTTATTTATATTTTTTTCTTGTTTCAGAACCTTTATTTGTTTATTTACTCATTTTTTTTTTTTATGGCTGGCTCAGCCCACACCGAAGGCAGGGCTGGTGCAGCACGTGGTGCCGGGGATCGAACCGCGGTCCCTGAAGCCGCCCAAGCTTTCCCAAGCAGGCGCTTTAGACCACTGAGCCATCCCGTTTTGATGTGCAGAAACTTTTCAAAACAATGAAATTCCAGTTGTTTATTCTTTGAATTATTTCACATGCACTTTGATATTTGATCATGAACTCTCTATATACCCCTGTGTTTATAAAATTTAAACCTACATTATCCTACAAGATATTTAGTGTTTCTGTTTTAATATTTAAACCTTTGATTTATCTTGATTGTCGTTTAGGACATGATATCACCATGGATCTAATTTTACCCTTTGGCATGTGGAAAGCCAGTTTTTCCAGCACTATTTTTTAAAGAGACTATCTTTCTTTTAGTAAACATGTTTGGCCCCTTTATCAAAGCTAAGGCAGCTACATGTGTTTGTAGCTGTGTCTACATCTTCTAATCTGTTCTATTTGGCCAGTACAATGCTGTTTTTCTGAAAACAGTTTTATAGCATAATTTCAGGTCATGGATTGTGATGCCTCTTGCCTCTGTTTTTTTGCCCAGGATTGCTTTTGACATCTGGGTCTCTTCTGATTTTAGATAAATTTGAGGAAAGTTATCTCTGTCAGTTATTCTGATGGCATTTTAATCAGGATTATGTTGAATCTGTATAGCAATTTTGGAGTATGGCCATTTTCACAATGTTCGTTCTTTCAATCAAGGACTAAAGAATATCTTTCCATTTTCTGAAATCCTTTTCAATCTCTTTACTCAGCATATGTCTCAGTTACTCTTCTTTAGTTGCTGGGACCTATCACTGACACTAAAAATAAAGGAAAGATTTACTCAACTCACAGTTACTGGAGATTTCAGGCCATATTCAGATACTCAGCTGACTCTAAGCACAGAGGGGTACATGGCTGATAGCAATCTTTCATGGTGGCAGCAAAGAGCAGACGGCAAAGGGGAGTTTCATCAGCTTGGGCAGCTCAGGCTTTTTCACCTCCTTACAGTGTAATGAAAATTTGCTGGGCATGGTGGTGCATGCCTGTAATCCCAGAATTTGGCAGGCTGAGGCAGGAGGATTGATGTGAGCTCGAGGCCAGCCTGGGCTACAAAAGTACGGTCAAGGCCAGCCTGAACTGCATAGTGAGACCCTGTCTCAAAAATGACAAGAAAGAAAGAAAGAAAGAAAGAAAGAAAGAAAGAAAGAAAGAAAGAAAGAAAGAAAGAAAGAAAGAAAGAAAGAAAGAAAAAAGAGAAACAAGAAAAAAAAAAGTACCTGCCCCAAGGCAAGTGCAATATCCATACCCACAATAATAAATCACAAACCCCAAAAGCCACTCATAACTGTATGAGTCTTTGGGGAGATATCTACACACAAACCATAACAGCATGCTCTAATTTTCCCTTTATAAATTTCTACTTTCTTTGTGAGATTGATACCTAAGTATTTTCATTTTTGGATGTTACTGTGAAAGGCATGGCTTTCCTAATTTCTCTCTCAGTGCATTCGTTGTTTATATATAAAAATGCTAATGACTTTGGAGTGTAAACTTTGTATCCTGCTACACCACTAACTTTGGTTATTAAAACTCCAAGTTACTTGGTTGAGTTTTTGGGGCATTGTATGTACAGTATCATGTCATTTGCAAGTAATGATAATTTCATTTCTTCTTATCCAATCATTATTCATTTTCTCCCTCTTGCCTAATTGTTCTGGCTAATGTTTCCAGAACTATGCCGAATAGGAGTAGAAAGAGTGGACGTCTTTGTGTTATTCCTGATTTTAAAATGAAGGCTTTCAGTTTTTGCCCATTTAGTATAATGTTGGCTGTTAGTGTCTCACAGGTGACTTTTATCAGTTTGAGATGTAGACCATCTGTTCTAGTTTTCTGTATTTTATCATGAATGAGTATGGACTTTGTCAAAAGTCTTTTCTGCATCTACTGAGATGGTCATGTTTTTTATTTTTATTTTTTTTTTTGTCTTTGGCTCTATTGATTTGGCATTACATTTATTGATTTGAATATGTTAAATCATTCCTACATTCCTGGGATGAATTCTACTTGGTTTTGATGTATAATCTTATTTGATGATTTGCTGCATTCTGTTTGCTAAGATTTTGTTAGAATTGTTGGACCTATGTTCATTAAGAAGATTGGTCTATAATTCTTTTTTGGTTGAGTCCTTCTTTGGTTTTGGTGTGACAATAGCTTTTGCCTCCAGGAATGAGTTTGGGAGAATTGCTTCTCTTTCAATTTCATTGAAGAGTAAGGAAAAGTTAACTTTAAATCTTTTCTAAATTTCTTGTCAAATTGAGCTGTAAATCCATCAGGACCTAGGCTTTCATTTGTTGGCAGTTTTTATAATAATTATTATTATTATTATTATTATTATTATTATTATTATTATTATTATTATTATCACATGTTAAATTTTGTTTCTGTTACTAGATTTTTCAGACTTTGTATATCTTCTTGACTCAGCTTTGGCATTTCATATGTATTTAAGACACTGTCCATGTCTTCTATATTTTCTATCTTATGAAATAAAGATTTTGGAAGTATGTATTGATGATCTTCTTAGTTTCTATAGAGTCTGTAGTAGTTTTGTCCTTTTAATTCCTTATTTCATGAATTTGAGTTTTTCTTTCCTTTTTTAAATGTGGTTGGCTAGAGGTTTATCAATTTTATTTATTCTTACAAAGAACCAACACTTTGATTCGTTGATTCTTTCTATCGTCTTCTTCACCTCCATTGCATTAATTTCTGTTCTAGCATTTATAGTTCCTCTCTTCTTTTGGGTTTTGGGCTTGACTTGCTTTTCTTTTTTTTTTTTTTTTTTTTTCTAGGAACTGGAGATGCAGCATAATATTATTTATTTGGGCTTGATCTATTTTTCTAAAGTGTGAGCTTGCTGCTGTAAATTTTCTTCTTAAGGTAGCTTTCTTTGCATTCCACAGGTTCTGGTAGGTTGTATTTGCATTTTTGTTCACTCGTAAGTACTGTTTAATTTCTTCCTGAATTTCATCTGTGACCCACTGTTTGCTCAGTTGTTTGTTATTCAGTTTCCATGTGTATGTGGTTTTTTTGCTGTATCTTGTGTCAATAATTTCCAATTCCATTGCACTATGGTCAGATAGTATGTATGGGATAATTTCAATTTCTTTGCGTTTATGTAAGCATGCTCTGTGTACTAGTATGTGATCTCTTTTGGAGCATGTCCCATGTGCAGCTGAGAAGAATGTATATTCTGTTGTGAAAGACTCTGGAAAGGTGTATTTACTCCATTTCCTTGCAAATTTGGTTCAGTGCTATTACTTCTTTGATGATTTTTTTGCCTAGTTGACCTATCTCTTTGTGACAGTGAAGTATTAGAGTCTCCCATTAAAGTTGCATTATGGGTTATTTGATTTTCATGTCTGTTAACATTTGTCTTATGTAGGGTGCTCCTGCTGTGGGTGCGTATAATTGTTATATCTTTCTTTTGCAGTTTTCAGCTAACAAATATATGGTGACCTTTTTTTTCTCTTTGAATCATTTTTGGCTTGAAGTCGATATTGTCAGTAGCCAGAATAGCTATCCCTGATTTTTTCTGGTTCCTGTTGCATGGAGTATTGTTTCTCATCCTTTGACTTAGTTTCTTGTATACAGCACATTATTGAATTATGCTTCTTAATTTACTCTATAAGTCTGCATCTTTTGACTGATTAATTGAGGCCATTTACATTGATGGTCATAACTAATATATACTGTATTAACTTTGTCATGTTACTATTCTGCTCTGGATTCCTAACTTTACTCCACTTTTTAATTGTTTTGTTTTATAATTCCTTTCTACTGTTATTTTTGAAGCCGTGGTTCTTCTACCTCTTTCAAAAATACCTGTCAGTATTCTTTGTAGCATTGGTTTGGTGGTCATGAATTTCTTCAGTTCTTCAGTTATTCTTTGTCATAGAAGAATCTTATCATGCCATTGGATTTGATAGTTTTGCAGGGCACATTACTTTGGGTTGAAAGTTATTTTTTCTCGTGATCTAAAGTACTTTACTCTAAGTTCTTCTTGATTTGATGCTTGTTTTGAGAACTCTGCATTGATTCTGATGGGCTATTGATTGTAGATGATCTGTTTCTTCTCTCTAACAGCTTTTAATATCCTATTCTTTTGCTCAGTTTTGGAATCTTGATTGTCATGTGTATACATGTAGATTTATTTTAATTATTGCCATTTGGAGTCCTATATGCTTCACAACTCTATGCCAGATTATTTTCTCGTGTTTGAGAAATTATATGCAATTACTTCTGCAAATACTCTTTTTATATCATTTATGCTGATCCCTATTGTTTTGTTGACACTTACTATGCTTATATTGTTTTTCTTTGCATGGTCATATAACGGCTAGGTTGTTATTTCCTGATTCCTTGATAGCTTTAAGAGATCTTTTCTTTCATCTTCAGTTGTTACACTGCTGTCTTCAAGGTCCGAAGTCTATCTTCACTCAAGTGGTTTTACCAGCCTTTGATGGAATCCTCAATTTCCCAGATATCTGTCTGAATCTGTTTCATGCATTTTAACTCTTTCCAGCATGACTTGTTCAGTCTTTCCATTATATTTTAATTTTCCTTTATTTTTTTCTTTCTATGTCTTCTTTCGCTGTGCTCAGCAATTCTTTCATGATGGCTGTCATTCCTTTCTTGACCTGAGAGATTACATCTCATCATATTTTTTCCATAACCTGATGCACTTGTTTCTTTCCCTCAGTTGCCATCATTTCAGAAATTTCAAGTGTGTCACTTCCACATTTTTCCATGTCCTTGTGTCTTGGACTTGTTCTGAGTGGGCTGGAGGATTGAGACTACCTCAAGCTCCTGCATCTTCGTATTTTTCAAAGTTCTCAGTGATCACCTGCTCAGCAGTGGTGGGAGCATGGTGGAACACGGGCCAGTAAAGTCCCAGCTACAGTGTGGGGGTGGCGGGGTGGGACTCGCCAGGCTGTCACTACTTGTGTAGGTGAATCACTGGTGCCAGCAAAGCTTCTGTGAAGGTGGTGGACACGGGCCTGATTCACCAGGAATCTGGGGCTGCCAGCATCCTTCTAAGTTCTCAGGTGGTTGGGTTGCATGCCAGCACAGCTGCTGCACCTATGCCCTGGAGCCCAGAGCTCTCGGCTCAGCAGAATCTGCAGACCACCTAAGTTCCTCAGTGGTGGTACTGGGTGCCACTGAAAGCCCGCATCCTACAATATTAACAAAATATGACAGCTAACACATTATGAGTAAATTATAAGCTATTTATCTTAAATTGATATTTTAAGGGCTGCTTTGTAACTTTCCTCCTCATCATTTCTGAAAAGGATGAGTTCTTGGATGTCAAGGGACACATTTCCTTATGCTAATTTAAGCACAGTTATTAGGATACTTTTTATTTTCTCTGACTCAGAATGAATAAGCTTCTGTGGCAGTAACAAATAATCCCCACACCTCAGGGCCCTAAAACAACAGATACTTATTTCTTGTTCACGCCACAGGCACACCGGACTAGGTAAAGCTGAAGTCTTCAACAGTCAGCCCCAGAATCAGCTCCATGGACCAGTCCAGCCCACTGGCTGTCACGAGCGACAGGGAAGAAAAGAAAAACATACGAGTAGCACCCTGGACTGTAATGTTCCGCCTGTGCTACTTCCACTCTCATTGTATCAAGGCCTATGACGAGGCAAGTCATAGGGCCATCCCACAGCTTCAAGGAGGAAGGAGTGTGTAATTCTCCCACATGTCAGGAGACAGAAATATTTGGCAAACTCACAGAATAACTACAAATGATTGCAAGCACCTATAAGATGCAAACCTCAATTATTTGTTCCTGAGGCAGAGTTTTTTTTTTAAATAGCCAAGAGGCAAGATGGAGATGATACCTATTTGTAGCAAAGTTCATATTACAACACAAAACAGCCCTGTGTGTTCCAAATATATATCCAGCTTCACACAGCAAACTGACTCAGGAATACTTATATTACTTCTCAAGACATGTGATCATATCTTCGATCTTATAAATGCCATATTGCTTTAAAATCCCACTATGAACGGCCAGTAGACAGAACATAGACTAATTATTACATATCTTCCTTGCAAAATCGGCACGCACCACCACAAGCAACTAATCTAACCATGATTCTTCCTGGCAGAACACACCTGTTTTTCTGCACTGCCTATTTTCCTACTTGTGCTTTGAATATAGTTTTTAAAATATCCTAACAACTCTATTTTGAGATCAAGCATAAATCCTAAATTGTGAAACTCAGAATTTCCATAGTACAGGCCACTTCTCACCACACACTTCCCTCCTCTTCCCTCTTTCTACCTGTTGGAAAAACTTTCTCTTGATCCTGTTCTTCTCCTAAGCTGCACCTTGATTGTCCTAACCAGAACACAACTGCCCTTGCCCACTACCAGCTGTGACTCTCCAACCGTCCAAGTGTCGTTCTTCCTAAACAGCCCATAAACCTTTGGGAATCCCAGTCTTCTTAAGTTTGAATTCTTGATTCCTCCAATTTCTTCGAAGACAGGCTAAGCTTCCTTCTCTGGGGACTCCAGGTCTAGCAGCAACCCAGAAGCGCACCAGAACTTGGGCTAGAGCAATAGAATAGCAACCACACAAGGTGGGAAGACATTGGTCCTACTTTGCCTTTTTGGGTCTTGACAATTTATATATTTTTGTGCAATTGTTTTCTTTTTACTCAACTTACCTTTCCCAGAGGATATGGCCCAAGAACTGTTTGTATGTCCCAGAAATCGTCATGTAAACTGATGTTTAAATAAAGATTTTTTTTAAAAAAGTTGCTTCATAAAACCTTCAATGATAGTTCTGGTTTCAGCCAGGCTTCACCCAGAAACTGAGAAGATGTAATTAGATTTTCTTTTGTCCTGTGCCTCCCTGTGCCCCTTTTTCATTATTGGCTCTTCGGTGTTTAGCCAGTGCCTGGCTTGGAGAACTGGATGCGTAGTTGGGAGGAGGCCAATCAGGCTCAACTCTCAGGGTGAGGGCAAGCGATGCTCATCGAATCTACCCAGCTGGTAGTGGTAGTGTGTGTGGTGGGCAGGAAACGCTTTCTCAGAGGGCACTCAAGCCATACTACTTTGGAAAAAAAAAAAAATACTGCGAAAGGGCACCAGTCACCCGGATGTAGACTTTTAGCCTGTGTTGTCTTAGTTATGCCCTTTCCTGCTTTTTGCTTCATTTATTAGCCTTTTGCTTACTTTCAGGAGGGAAAGCAGGGAACAGAAGCGAAGCGACAATGATTAAGTCCTAAGCTAGCATCTCTGCTTTTGGGGACCGCCCCCTGAAGATGCGAAGGAGCCAAAGAAAGAACTCCTGGTGGGGATCTAGAGCCTGGTGTTGGGTCTGGGTGCAGGAAACCCCCATGACTTGTGGCAGGGACTTGGGTTTTCATCGATCAGCTAAGGCAAATGAGCTTGAAAGTGAAGAAGGCTGCGAGAAACTGAAGAGATTTTAGAACTACATCTGTGAGAAATATATTAAAGAATTAACAGCGCTTGGTTTCAAAGTGTTGCCCAGAAGTGCAGACCAACTGACTTTAAATTGTCCAAGTTGCTCCTTGGAAGCATGCAAGCAGCGGGTGTCGCAGCAACAGAGAAAACCTGAAGGAGCTTTACAGAAGGTAAACAAGTGGGCCTTTGTATTTATTTAAGTCCCATAGGAATCCGTGATAAACGAAAGGGCCTGGACCTTAGCATGACTTTTTCTTTTATCTTCCCATCTTGCTTCACAGAAGATGGGGACCAGTGAATCCAAATGTGCAGAGGGAAGGGACAAACGCTCTAAAAGGGCTGGATGAAGAGCTAAGCTGAGCACAAACCCTTCCTCAAGAGAAGAACATTCACTTTCACCAACCTCCACAAGGTATAAAAAGAAAGATTGTGATTTCAAATGGTTTTAAAACTCCCGTATTATCCAGCAATAGTCCTGGAGCAGAAATCATTTCATTCCTCCTGTAAAGAAGTAACCAACTGGGAGGAAGATAGAGCCACTTCTGCCAACTCAGAAACTTCCTGATCATTTTTTTCTTGGAGGAAAGTGAGAACCAGCATTGAGGCTTGGATAGCCCTGCGCTAACACCCCTCCACGCCAAGAGCGAGGCTTCTGCGTTCTTCTGCGCTGCCACCTAGTGGACGTACAGGGTAGTGCCCGATGCTTGGAAACCCCCAGGAAAGGCTTTCCGCTTCGCAGCTTCCAAAGAAAACAAAATAAAAACAGACAGCAAGGTGTAGGGAGATAGATCTTTAGCAGATGAAAAGGGGACTAAAAGATGAATGAAGGATGCGAGGAAGGGAGAAAGGAAAGGGCTCTGAAGGGGGTACGAAGAAATAGGATATGTGACGTACAGGTAAACTACTCACAATGAACTGATGTTGTACCACAAACATGAACTTACAAAGAAAGAAAGAATGAATGAAAGAACCAAAGGAAGAAAGAATGAAAGAAATAAAGAAAGAGAAAGAGAAAGAAAAAAAGAAAGAAAGAAGAAACAGAAAATAGGAGCCAGACTGCCGTCCACACATCTGTACTATAGCAGCCAAAAATATTCACCAACTTCAAGCCGATCCCTTGTTATAACTTCCATTCTGTAGGTCTGTGACTCCAACCAACCTCTCAGGCTGAGCCTGGAGAGTCATAGCAGGTGGCAGCAGAGAACAGCAGGTCCCTGAGGACATGGCCTTTGCTGTGGCTCCAGGCCCAGCAGCAGAGCTCCGTCTCGTGTGGACCTGGGCTTCGCCGCTCTGCAATACACTTCATTTCGAGACTTAGTGGAGAAAAACCAGTGGGCGCTCGCTCGGCAGGCAAAATGTAATCCTGTGCAAGGCGCACAAAGATGTGCGACAGGTTCCTGATACTCTGCACTGTCTCTTCCCCATGCTAAGGACGACGGGACCCCAGTGCCGCTACAGGCACGGGGCTGGTCAACGTGCTCCTCGGCTCGGATCCTTGGTCCAGGTGGAGTCTGTCTCCGGCACTGCGCTCCATCTGGTTCTGAAGAACGACAAGGACAGGTCAGCCGGTCTGCGCCACCCGTGAGCCAGACAGAGGCAAGAACAGACTCAGAGGCTAATGCCGTAGCATCTCATGCAAAAAGAGGAGCAGACAAAGACAAGATAAAGTCTTTGATGATTAGCATCGGGAACAGTCGCTAGTTACACTTTTCCTGTTAAACAAAAACGCTCTATCTCTTACTTAAATAATTTCATAATTACAGGTTTGAAACAAAAATAAATTAAAAAGAGGCTGTAAATGTCACATAGCATTGGGGGACACTGTGTACTATCTGTTGTTTTAAGATATCACTGACATTTAAAAACATCCTTGTGATTTATGGATCCAAATCATTTTTCCCTAGAGAGCAATCCAGAAAATGAGGCGTTCAAAGCACCAAACTGTCAAAAGACCTGTTGAGCTTCAAACTTCTGTCCAAGAAAATAACTCCCTGGATTCCTCAAGTGGCCTCTGGGCTCAAATGAAAGGGGTTCGCCATGCACAAAGCGCTGTTCATAACCTTTGCGCCTGACCATCCATTGCCTTCCGGTACACTTCAAGGCAAGCATCCTCCTGGTCCTACTTCGTGACTTGATTTCAATGTGTATTTTTCGGACATCTGCAGCCAGGCTTTGGGCCACAACAGGGGACTCAACCTGGAGATGAAACCACACAGGAAGGGTAATGTAGAGCAGAATTCCGTTCTTTTTCTTCTTCTTCTTCTTCTTCTTCTTCTTCTTTTTTTTTTTTTTAGAGCAGATTTCTTAAAGCCTGATGAACTCTTTAAAGATGCTGGAATAGCTGCAAGCACCATTTGTCCACTAAGCAGTGCCAGGAAGCCCCATCACGGAGTTGTTCCTTCAATACAATAGAATCAACATACAATGGAATAATCTCTCTGGAATAAGAGCATATTTATTGTGCTGTCTGGTTATAGAAAATCCTATCAGTGCTCTCTGGCTGATCCCACGGAGTGGCTGATTTGTGTTTGTGGTCACCCTCCTTAACCAGCCCCTGTCACATTTATTCCCGAGCTGCTCACAGACACTCACTTTGATTGAAAATCAAAGAGTCTGGGAATTTAGCCCCTTCTACCTCAGAGCACCCTTCTTCATGATAAACTACTGTGGATCTAAATACCCCAGCTCCCTTACCCTTGATGAAAACCACTGCGGCTGGTGCTCTATGGTGTCTTTCTATCCTCCCTGCAGGCCTGAGCCAGCATATTATGTATCCTCAAAAGACAGAGCCCAACTTCCTCCTGCATGAATATAGACCAGACTGAAGGATTAAGGAGTAGAAAAAGAGGAAGCGTTGCTGTCCGACTTTGGAGGCTGGGTCCTATGAAGAGCAGCTTCTGTGTGGCTTTGTCTCTCTCTTAAATGCTGCATCCTGTGGGAAAGCAGAAGCCACTGCATGAGGACACTCAAGCGGATGGAAGAGAGGCCCGGAGGTGGAGAGAACAGAGCTTCCTGCCAATAGCCAGCGCCATCTTGGCAGCCACGTAAGCAAGTGGCGTGAAAGTGGAGCCTTCGGCCCTAACGATGTCTCCAGACGACCACCGTTCCGGGAGACGTCATAGCTACAGCCTCCAGAGAGCCTCAGCCTGAGCTGCACAAGCAAGGTATTCATGAAACTCTGACCCACTCGAACCCAGAAACACAGTACAGACTTATTACTGCTTGGGGCCACTGGGCTTTTACATCTGTTGCCCAAATGATACAACTAATATTGACCTATGACTCACATGATGGATCTCAGTAGGCCTTCGCTTAACACTATACCTTTTCCTCTCTTCTTTCCTTCGTAACTTCACCTTCCCATTTATTCCTCCAGTAAACTCCTTGTACAACAATCCTTTTCTCAGAACTGGGCTCCTCTTGAGGAAATGCTCAAACTTCCTCATAAAATAACTCTAATTCAGACCGCTTTTCTGACTGAAACTCTCTTCACACCCAATTTCATTGTCGCCCAATGACCACTGTTTTCTCTCTCTTCCTTCACCTCTCCTCATATCACTGCCCGGCTCCTTAGCTCCGGAGCTGTAGGAGAGCAGGGAGTTGATACGGTGTAACCTAGGAGAGGAGGACGAGCCTTATCTGCTGGTGTCATTTAAACGCCCCTCCAAAACTCACACTGAAACATAATTACCATTGTAATTGCATGTAGAGGTGAGACCTGGAAGAGCCGGATTAGGTCCTGAGGACAGAATCCTCATAAGTGGAGTAGCACCAGTGCTTGTGTGGGAGAAGGTTTGGTACAAAACCACTCTGTCTGTGTCTATCTGCCTCCGTCTCTTTCTCTTTCTGTCTCTGTATTTCTCTGTCTCTGTCTCTCTCATCTTCCACCATGTTGTTATACATAATACAGCATGAAGCTCTTCGCTAGACGTGGCTGTTCAGTCTTGTATTTCCCAGCCCTGAGAACTGTGAGTCAAAGACACCTCCAATGTCTACAGTTTGCCTCAGCTGAGGTGTTTCGTCATAGCAGCAGAAACTGAACTCCAGCATCTCCCCACCACTGGCACTGGGAAACAGGCTAGCACTCTAGCTGACAATCCCGGTGCTGACTGCCATTCACAAAGAGACCCCTGCTGATCCGGCAACAGGACAAGGGCTCCTCTGCTTACTGCTTGGACTGTGGGTGGAGGGAGAAGCTTTCTGAGCTTTGGCCACATGTGAGTCAGGCAGAAATCCACAGGCACAAGAAGCACTTCCCTGGCCCTTGGGAATGAGATTTGTGAACGACTATAATGCTTGTTTGCTTGTAAAAATAAAGGAGACTGTAGAGTCAACAAAATGGCTAAGCCATTGATTTATTCTGATGAAGAGAAAATACCACAAATAACCACAGGTTATTTCCAACATGAAAATCATTACCACAAAGAGCAGTCCTACTATACTACAGCACCGAGGACTATGCCGAACTTCTGGGACCAAGAAGTACACAAACAGCAGCACCAACCAGGAACACAATGCTCAGGACAATCAACATACAAACTTCACAAGACGTGGAGCAAGAAAAATCACTGCAGTAGAGAGCGTGTTTCAAGGTAAACCTGTTTTTAAACCTCCAAAGTAGCTGAAAATTGGAGTCCTATACACTGTAATATGATTATGTACCTGTTCTGTGCCTAAACTTACATGTTTAACGCTAGAGAAAAAATAAATAATATGCCAAAAGAATCAGTAGTACAGGAAGATGCTGGTGAATATATCTACCCTACTTGGAAAACAGAATATTTCATGAACTTTTAGCGTATTTATATTTTAACTTCAGCAGGAAAGAATTTAGAGGGAAGGGACACAAGTTAGCCTGTAGTAGAAAATGTTTTGGGTTATTTTGATGATTCTATTCATCAAACCTAAGTATTGGGCATGGTAGACTAATCCCCTACTATTGGGCTACATCTCTAGCTCAGCTGAAACTTTTGATTAACTCAGACCACATTTATCTTCAGAAGAGCTCCCTGAAATAATGCTTCGGCTGCTAATGTTTGCCCCTCCCCCCACTATTTAAGACTAGGAAGCATAAGCTCATTGAGGGTTATAGTTGTTATAGAACCAAAAGAAGGAACATCATGTGTGGAAATTCATGCCTTTAGAATGATGGGAAATGTAAAAGTTCTAATCTGGAAAGACCTCTGGCAATCACAGCCCAGTTCTTCCTCCCCGTGAGCCACCTGGTGATTCCCAAAGTTCAGAGTGCTCTAGGGAGTGACACCGAGCCTTCTCCATCCTTGTTCTTCCTCTTAGTGTCTGTTATGCTTGAGATTTTCCTTGCTCAGTGTCATTACGGTGTCGCTCTAAAGGTCCCCCAAATCCTCCCTTGCATGGAAGATAACTTGATCCTGGAGGTACAATAGCTGACTTGCAGATAGGAAATCAGGCCTGTCAGAGGTGAGTCACTGGAGCATGTCCTAGAGTGTCCCCTCCTCCTATACCACAAGAAAAATCACATATAGAGCGGGTTTCAAAGTAAACCTGTTTTTAAACCTCCAAAGAGCTGAAAATTGGAGTCCTGTCCGCTGTCACGTGACTATTATTTGTTCCAATGAAGAAGGGCTCCAGCCTTCTCTCCGGCTTCCTGCTTGCCATGGCTTGGACATAATTTCCTCTACCATCCTCCTCTGGTTTCCTCTTTTGGACTCAGGGCCAGCCAATCATGGACCAGAAACATGATCCAAAATGAACATCTCCTCCTGGAAGCTGCCAGTGTGGAGTAGTGGGCCTCAGCGACATGGAAGAGCTCCCTAAAATAATTATGCACAATGTGTCCAGCCAGGTCAACCCCAACACATCTGGTGTAATGCATGTTCCAGATGCGTCAACCCCACCTTTGACATGAAAGGAAAAGCTACCTGTCCCACGATCTGGATGGGCCCTGACTGTAATTATTCTTCTGAAGCATTTAGCTCAAACATCATCTACAATTGTGATAGGGAGAGCAGACCTTGAGAAGAAAGCTGGAACAGCATGAAGTTGCATCTCACAGCTCCTGGGACACAGCTTACCTATCCAGGGGTTAATATCTAGACAATCTAGTTACAGGCCTTACCATGCTGATGGATAAAACATCCACTCAGCCAGCGGGTTACTCATTTCTTCATACAAAATCTTTTAAAAACTTCTTTAAAAATCATTTATTTATTTATTTATTTATTTATTTATTTATTTATCTATCACATTTTAGGGAAGGGTCTACAGGCAGACACTTTTTTTTTTTTTTTTTTTTTTTTTTTTTTTTTTTTTTTTTTTTTTTTTTTTTTTTTTGTGGGACCAGAGTTCGAACTCATGACCTTGCACTTGCTAGGCAGGCACTTGTGCCAAGGAGCTATCTCCCCAGCCCCCGGGAAGGATCTACAGGTGTTCAGGGTCTCGCTACTAGATTGGACTCATAGTGATCCATCTGTTTACAGTCTTGCAAGAGCTTGGGTTACAGGTATGCACCACCACACCCAGTGTCAATGGCAGGCTCATGAGCCCTGGGAGCGAGGCCAGCACAGCAGGCCCGGCTATCGAACCACCCCCTTCCCCTGCACCTGCTTGCAGGTGCTTTAATCTGCTGAGGTATTTGGCCCGGCCTCTTTTATTTATTTGGTACAAGGTCTCACTATGCAACTTGGACTCATGGTGATCCTCCTGTTTCTGCCTCACCAGTGCTGGGATTACAGGTGTGCAGCACCACCACATCTAGGTACAGGGCTGGTGCAGCATGTGGTACTGGGGATCAAACCTGGGTCATTTCACTTGTCAGATAGCTGCTTAGGCCACAGAGCTCTCTCCCTGGACTTGTCAGGAGTCTTAGTAGCATGCAATTAGTTAGCCACCAAAGACCCAGACAGAAACAAGACATAGCGGCTTCCAGAGTCCAGTGGCAGAGAGGGGCTAGTTGGGTCTGTGTGCCAAAGGGCATCTCCAAAAGGTGGAAGTGGGGTGAGAGTCAGGAAAAATGAGCCAAAAGACTGATCTAAGACCTTCAAAATGAGTAATTCCCCTGTCACACACACACACACACACACACACACATGCACTCACACATGTGTATACACACACACACAAGCACACATGCCTTTTGTACCTTAGGTAACCATTGCTCTCTAGTAAAATTATCGTCACGATGTGTGTTTCCTTCTGGAGACTTCAGGGCAGAAGCTCCTTCTGGCCTGAACGAGCTACTAAAAAATATTGGCATTCCTTGAGTCCCGGCTGCATTATTCCAATTTTCACTTCCACTGCCGCCCCGTTATCGTGCACTGCATCCATCCAGATCATTTAGAAAAACCTTGATATACTGAGGCCCTTCACTTAGTCGCATCTACAAAGTCTCTTTGGCCATATGCAGCGAAACAGTCACGTGTTTCCAGCACTTGCACAGGAATTCCCAGAGCTGGAGTAGCCTTCAGCCCATCGCACTGCCTTTTTCCTCCTGACCCCTAGGGCCTTCTTCCCGGGCATCAAGTGTCAGCCCTCCTGTCGCTTGCATTGCGGACACAACATGAACAATGGCAATCTTTGCTGGCAGAAGAAGGCTGCAGGGAGTGATCAGGAAAGTTACGTCTGGGAGACAAATGAGGGAGATGAACTCCTAAATGACGCACGTTGGGAACCTTGCCCAACGGAAGGGCATGTCTTTGTCAGCTGTGAAGACTGAGTCATTGGTCTGGCCCCACCATGGAGAGAAACTGTCTCTAAGCCAGTTAAGAGGTCCTACAGCACCTCACCCACAGCTATCATTTCACTGCCTTAGGACCCAGAGCCAAAGAGCTGAGAACAGCCGGAGTGGCAGCAGCCTTTCTGTGTGCAGACGTGATGGAAATGCTGGGACTTTTATCAGTTTTTTTTTTTTCTTCATCTGAGAAACATACTCAGATGCATCATTATGTTCCCAGATCCACAACTGATATCCAGACCAAAGAACGTGTGAAGTTGTACAGTGGGAGCTGAAAATATCCAGACTTGTCAAAAACACAGAGCAGGAAGACTGAACTCCCTCTGGAGATGATGAGGAAGACAGTAAAAACTTAAGTTTTCATACACCACACACACACACACACACACACACACACACACGTTATTATACGGAGAGGGAACCCACAAATACAAGAACTCTCATTTTAAAATTTCCTGGGAGTATCAAGAATTCCAACACCTGTTGATATATGTTGCCAAACAAGTAGAAGTCCCAGGAGGATTTGACCCCATGAACCAACAGGAGACCTAGCTAGACATGGTCCCTCAGAAGGTGTGAGGACATTTGAGGGTTGTGGACTTAAGACATCAGGATTTACATTTTTGCAAAAGTTGGGGTGCAGGGAAGAGATCATATGGTAAGGTACTAGACTTGCATTGTGTCTTGGCTTAAGTCCTAAACATCAAGACCATTGGGAAGGATTAAGTGTGATTTGACACGCACACACAAACACACACGCACGGGTTTATTGATTGATATTAATTGTGTATGCAGACTTTCCATCCCAGGTTGCCTTGGATGGGAATACAGAGAGCATTTAAATAAGTTTCTGGGAAAGGAACTGAGGAAGATGGATGTGTTGTAAGCTGACAGCAGTAGACAGACAGTTTTGTGCCTTTGCTCTGAGTCCAGAGCCCTCTGAGCTTTCCTTCCTTACTTGCCCTTGAGTATCTAACCAACAGGCTTCTTGGCTGCCTGCTTTCTTTAGAATATGCAATACTGTTCCATCTTTCAGAGGATCTTGACATTTAACAATGCTCCTACAGTAATAAGCTGTTTATTTCATGTGAATTTGTGATTAAAACCTGATCAGCTTCATTTAATCTTGACATCAAGACTCCCTTAACTTCCTGGACATGTTATCTTCTTCCAGTGGCTTTCAAGATTCTTTGGTGGCCAGGAAAACCTCTCTCATCAACCCACTGTCCCAAGCCTAGACTGAGGAATTTTGAAGAATTCAGCACCATGGGGTCACAGGTTAGCGCAAGGAAATAGGATCTATTCTTTAATTATAAACAATACTTTTTATGAGGAGCAAGGGAGGAAGGAAACTGATATCTGTTTCTCCGCTTGCTTAAATTCTTACCCTACGCACTTCATGTTCATCACCTCTGACAACACCCTAGCAGGGCTATTTTCAGTCAAAATCTCTATGAATCTCAGAGATTAACTACATGTTATTATCACACAGCAAGCTGGTCTGATTCCAACACTAAAAAACTTTTGCTTTTCAGTCTGGAAAATCTTGTCAGTTCACTAGTCGCAGAAATGTTCCTCCCCCAAGGAGCACGACCTCAAGTCACAAACAGTCATACTATGGCTTTTGTGTGTGTAGAACTACAACGTCAAAGGAAAAGAAACTAACTAGAGTGGAGCTTAGCACAGAGGCAGTCCTGCGCAAACAACTGCTGATTGGATGAAAATTGTTGGAACGTTTTTCAGGAGATATTTCCAACTTTAGATGGGAAACGTGACAACCTTCAGCACCAGCACCCTTGTTTTAAAGACCCTATTCTTTTCTGCCTTGTCTTTCTGTTCACACATCCCACGCCGTCCTGCTGGGCAGCACCAGCTGGTATCAT
>PVJA010006041.1:32744-75661 GCA_004027025.1 Myocastor coypus
TGCAGTTCAGGCTGGCCTTGAGCTCACTTTTGTAGCCCAGGCTGGTCTCGAACTCACACCAGTCCTCCTGCCTCAGCCTCCCAAGTGCTGGGATTACGGGCGTGTGCCACCACGCCCAGCTCCTCTGTGTAATAGTGTAGCATTCTTATTTCCTGAGGGACACAGCTACAGGGACAATACTGCTGTTCATATTATGACAACACATACCTACACGATCCAATTCACACATACTACTAAAACCTTTTCTTACTAAACCTTTTAACACAATTCTGATTGCTTATGGTGTCTGAGGCAAGTGACTGGAAGCCCAGCTCATGAATGCATGTCCTTGAGAATTGATTTCCATGTGCATTGAATTGAATTGTCAGGGAAACCAGGGCATTTGCAGCAGACAACATATACTTTTTACAAATTAGAAATGAATCTGCAGCATCTAGGCAGTGGAAAGACTTCCATGCCATAACCCCAGTGAGCTAATATTCCCAGTTTTGTAAGAGTAGCTGCAAGAACCCACCTGCCCCAAAGATGGAGCCTCAGTAAGTAACTGTAGGAAACCACCGCATTATAAACACAATATTTTGGGAGGTTCAGAGCCAAGCAAAACTCAGACAGATGGAAAATATACCAAATAGAAGCTTAAAACATTAATTTAAAAAATACCTCAGTCTTCTCCAGTGGCACCACAGCCACAAAATTGATTTTAGAAATTTTAAAGAATGAGAGGAAAAAGAGATATGAACCAGTGAATTACACATGCACACCAACCTCTCCCTGCAAACCAGACCTCCAATGAAAACAGTGCACCCATCGCCCACATTTCCATGAAGGATCAACGTCATAAACTTGAACACTTCTAAAATCAAGAAGGCATCCACAGCAATCATTAACAAGCCACTGGCTGTTTATCGACAGTTTGGCTTTGTTGTGCAGCCACTTTGCATCCCTAATTGATAGACACACATTTTCCACGCCACTAGAACTTCAAACAGCGGCTTCTCTGCCCTTTCCACATAAAACCCTAACCACTACCATGCCTGGCAAAGGCCCATTAAAATATGAATGTACTTGAATACATAGTGAATGTAATTGCTAATATTCCTTGGCAAATCAAATACACTATTAACAGCACAATAGCGAGTGCGCATAGAGGCTCCCCAGTGTGACCAGATGCATTTGTAAAATAAATAAATAAATTTAAACTGCCACGCTAAATAAAGTTGTCCTGCCACCTCAGGTTACCATCTGTTTCTAGTTTTCTTCAACAGTTTTCTCTTAGCCTGTTTTCTCAGTCCCAAACAACTCCAGCTGGCCGGTCTTCCTTACAGGCGATGCAGACCAGCCTGGGAGTGCGTAGGTTACCTCTGAGGTCCCGGAGAGCTCAGATCTGGATGTCACCTCCACAGACAAGACCCTTGCCATCCTACAAATTTTGGTCTCTATTCCCTGTTTGTTAAAAAAAAAGAAAAAGAAAAAAAAAAAAAAAAAAGATGAGGGGAAAATTTTTTTAAAAATCAAAATATTTTCCTTTTGGAGGTATGTTAATAATGGACAAGTGTTAGATTTGGCAATAAATTATTGTCCAGATGAAGGGAAAACAATTACAAATTAGAAACAGATTTATTCACACTCAGTGAATTAATGAAAACTTTAAAAAACGAAATAAAGAAGGAAGGAAAACTAAACTGTGTGTACTGTGTAGAAAAAAAAAAAATAATGGCCCGGCAGGCCTACTTTTTTATTAACAACTCATCAGTAAGCAGGTTGTAATTCATAACAAAGAATTCACCCCAAGGAACACCACATGACTGTGAGCTTTTTGAGTTTCCTAAGAAAATACATATGTTGTTCCCCTTGGTTTCCTTTCAATAAAACCCACCAGTTAGCACTTCATTTTCAAGCTGTTCTGACAAATCAGGTGAGTTAGCTTTGTAGAAAAAACAGAAGCCAATTTTTCAGCTGAGAATTTTAGGGAATTTTTTTTAATAACTTAAATAAATTTCCCAAAAGGCAATGAAGCCATGATAAAGGCTATGAAATGAGTTCATTTGGAATACTTTGAAAGAAGGTCTTTTTTAATTTGCTTCATTAATTTTTCCTGAGGAAATATTTAAGGATAGGTCCCTTGCTGCTAAGGAATGTGCCTGAAGAGAGTGAAAAAGGGAAGTGTGTGATTTTTGTGTTTTTATAATCCTACAAAACATGATTAAAGATACTCTGAAAGCCCTCTTAGCAGCTCTACTAAGTAGAAGGTTTAACAATGGGAGTGGCACGGACTTCCTGGCCTCAAATACTCACTGAAGTAAACCCCTTACAATATGGCATCACTCAGGATGCTGACCTGGCTTCCTCCACAAGTCCTGAGTCACCAGGCAAATCAGACTTGTAAGTGACATGCTCCACCATGGAGTTCACTCTTTTGTCTCCATTTCTTCTGCCTCCTCCATTTCTCCTATCTTCCTCAATTTTCACTATCCTTTAAAGCTGTCTTTATGCCCAACTTCCTCTGATTATTTTTTAATCTTTTATTATTATTTAAATTTAATAATGGTTATATTACATATTTTTTATCATCAGATCAGTTTAGATTGATAGATATAGGTATATAAGATTGATCAAATAATTAAACATTAGCACTTTCAATAAACATTACTTTTTTTTATTTTCCCCTTTCTTTTTTTTAATAGTTGACACATTGCATATTGTCCTCACAATAGTTCTACAGAGCACAGTGTGTGGGCATGACCCACCTTACTATTGATGTTGCTAAGAAAAAAGAAAAAAAAAAGGGAAAGAAAATTCTTCTCTCTGGACCAAGAGGAAGCAGATGCATATGCAGTTAAATGTTCTGCAATTGCAGTGGGCCACCAGTGAAGCTTGCAATGCTGGAGGCTATTGATCCAAACCTCCTACAGCTCATCTCATCAGTCTAGCTCTGCGTTTCATGCATTGTAATTAAGCTTTTTTTGTTGGGTGATCAAGGACAAGTCAGAGCAAGACCTGTATAACAAAACATTCATTTTTTGTATCTTCCAAGGTCAAATGCCCTCAGGATTAAGGTTGGGGCCATATACAGTACTTTGTAGAACTGTTGTTAGTGTCAGCCTTCGGGACGAGTCACGGCCATTGCTTGGCCAGTTTGCTTTCTGTGAAAGCCTGAAAGAATGTTTTTCTCTGGGTGACTCTCCTTAGATGCACTATACTTCATTTATCCCTTTCTTCTGAGGTCCCATAATCTCCTTGACCAGAAAATTTGGGACACAACTTCCTCTGATTAAGTATTCCTTAATCCCCCTAAGTCAATGACCAACAGCACTTTTTCTTTGGATTCAGTCAGCATAATATTGTTCTGCTTGTACAAAATTTCCATAGAAAGAGTTATTTGGGAATTCAGCTTTCAGAGTGGGTTTGAGTATTTTGTGTATCTGACAGGCAGAAAATTGAGCAAATACGATACTTTCTGGCCCCTTAGATTTATTCATGGATATATAACTCCTCCTGTCCAATCATCTGTTGCCACAAGTGGCACATTTTCTAGTCTCTCTTCTTTGCCATGGCCAAGACAGAAGCCTTGGATTCAGGTGGTAATGAACATGGTGGCCTGAGTCCCCATGGTACATCACTCTGGAGGACTGCTGGGCTTGCAGTTCCTTCATGGAATCACAGTGCACACTTGTTACAGGCCTTTGGAAATTTGGACAGTCATCATGTCCTGCTCCAGTCAGTGAGACCTAGTTTTCAATACTGAGAATGTTATACTTGACCATGCTTCACTTTCACTTCAAATCCATGAGCTTAAAATGCAAATCTGGGTCTCTAATTTAGAATCTAGATCAGCCTATATGATCACTGTGAGGTCCCCCCTTTTTATAGGTGATTTACATTTTCTTCTAATTTAAAACGTCCTTCTTCCTATTTGGGGTCATTTATTGTGGAGGGTCCTTTTCGAAGGCCTTCACACGTGCTGCGATGGGGAGCTGGAACACACACACCAGACTGGAAACGTAAAAGCGCTGTGTGTGTACTTGCCTTATTTCAATTCCAGACTTCCAGACTGCTCAGGCAAGACTGAATTCTACCATTTTTTTTTATTTTAAAGAGAACAAAAAAATTATAAAACAATGCAAATTTCGATTTCAAAATAAGATGATTGGAAATTAACAGTGGTAGTTATATGAACTATTGTTACTGTCAAAGTAATTGTTCAGATTACCAGACACAGACATGCAAATTTGATTAAATAATTATGCCTTAAGTGTTCCTTTTAACACACCAATAGAAATTAGTACTACAATGATCTTAGTTATCTTGTGTGTGTGTGTGTGTGCGTGTGTGTGTGTGTGTGTGTGCGTGTGTGTGTGTGTGCATATTTCCCCTTCTTTGGTTTTTCTTTTCCCTCACCCCGGTTTTTCATTCCTTCGAGTAAGTTCTTTCTCTTTCACAGCATCTAATGTACCTTTCACGTTTTATTTACTCATTCAGTTCCTTGTATCAGGGAGAGAATACAATGTATACACATGGTTTATTTCACATAAGAGTAGTGTCTCAAGTTGCATCCATTTACCAATAAAAGCCCCAAATTTATCATTTTTATATGCCATTTCTTTATATTCCATACAGCCACACCATTATTTGTTATTGATTTCTTGATTATAGCCATTCTTTCTAGGGTGAAATGGAATAGAATCTCGGTGTTATTTTAATTTCCATCTCTCAAATGACCATTGATATTGAACATTTTCCCATGTATACCTTTACCATTTCTGTTTCTTCACCTGAGAAGTGTATGTTCATCTCAGATGCCACTTATAGACTGGGTCTTTGAATTTTGGGGTCTAATTTTTAAAAATTGTTTATGTTTTCTAGAAAGAAGTCTTTTGTCTGAACGCCAGTTGCATAATTTTTTTTCGTGGTTTGCAGGTTTTCTTTTTATTGTTAATGATTATTTTTGATGTACGAAAACTTTATAATAAGATGAACTCACAGTTCCTGAATCTTTGAAGTACTTTCTATGCAGTTTGATTTTTGTACATGAACTCTGTCTATTCCCATATCTTCAAGATTTTTACTTACTTTCTTTCCAATAGATTTAGTGTTTCTGTTTTAATGTTTATATCTTCCACTCATTTTTACTTCAATGCATGGTGACAGGCATGGGTTGAATTTCCATTTGGGGCATGTAGAGAGCCAGTTTTTCTACCACCATTTGTTAAGGATGCTATCTGTCTTCCAGTGAACATGTTCATGTCCTTTGTCAAAGATGAGATGGCTGAATGTGTGTGTAGTTGTATCTGCATTGTCTACTCTGTTCCATTAAGCCTCAGGTGAAATATATGTCTCTCATGCCCCTCACAGTTACACGAATGGTGTCTCTCTTAATAAATGAATTGAACAGAGTTGAAGATGAGGACATCAGCAACATCCTTGCACTGTGCGGGGGCATCTGCTGATGCAGCAAGTGAGGGAAGTAAGGCGAAAAGCTACAGCAATTACTTCTGTAATTGCACTCACCTGACATCCTTTCACAATTGCCAGAAACAGCAGTGGTATTTTCTTCCCTCTGGGAATTCTACAACACATAATTATGGAATCAGGGAACACAGAAGATGTGCTGAGTATGTATCACGTAAAATAAAAAGGTAAGAGGGGAGACTTACTACCTTAAAAAATCATGTAGACATGAATAGACATACAAAGTGTCTTCTATGATAAGCCAAATGTATTTTTATCATAAACTTTGTGAACTAGTCTTGAAGTCTTGGCACAAAGGTAAAAGAAAGGGATGAACAGACGATGGAACTTGTGCTCATGATCGCAATCTTTTTTTCCTTCAGGTCTAAAGCACTAAAGCAATCTCTCTTCACTATTTCCCAACCTCTTAACTGACTGTTGTCTCCCTGTGAATGAATGGATGAGTAAGAAAGGGTCAGCGAGTTGAAATGGAAATTTGGTGGTTGTACCATTTCCATAACTCACCATAAAATGACAAAGGCAACTGGCCAAGAGAGAAATCGCAGTTCTCCGTATTTGTCATGGACTTCCTCTCTTGACACTTTCCTGTCCTAGCGCTCTCCCTCATCAGAAAGAAAATCAGCATTTAACTTTGACATGAAATTTTCCAGACTACATGCTGGAATAACAAAGAAAGGTTCATAATCAAGCTTAGTGCAAGAAAAAAATCAAGCATGGATTTGTTTTTTTAATTACTTTTAATTAGAAATAATATTGAGATAGTTTCAAAAGACCTTAGTACAACAGTCACAATAATGCATATTGTTGTCTGCATAGTAGTTGTTCAGAGTACAAGATGCAGACATGATAACTCTTCTAAACACTATTGGTACAACTATTTCTTCTCATTGAACTAAGAGAAAGTATTTGTATACATAGAGCAATATTCCAAAATAATAGTGAGCTTTTGGCAGAACTGGAAATGTCAGAAGCTATTGACTTGAGTCTTTTATAGCTCAGCAAACTAATCTGGCTTTACTTTTTATGTCTCATGGTTAAACTTTTCTACTGGGTAGTGAAGGTCAAGTTGAAGCAAGACCAATATAACAAAACATGTAATTTTTGTACCTGACAAAGTAAGTCAAATCCCCCTCAGGATTTACTTTGAAACCACGTACAGCATTTTGTAGAACTTTTGTCAGTGTTAGCCGTCTGGATGAGTCACAGCCATTGCTTGACAAGATCGCTCTCTGTGAAAGCCTGAGAGAATGTTTTCTCTCTAGGTGACCCTCCTTAGGCACACTATACATCCTTGATCCCTTTCCTCTGTGTCCCCATAATTTTCTTGAACAGAAATTTTGGGACACCACTGAGTTATAGGATGTTACAGCACAGTCTTATGTCCTGAGAGCTCACTGACCTTGATAGGCTAAAGCTAAAATATTGGCTAACCCTGTAGCCCTTATTTTTCTCTAATTTTTGTTCTGCAAACTTAAGTTCTTAACCCTATAAAGCAGACACTTAGTGATACTATTATTCTATAACATAGGTAATTGAGCTTATCATCACTGTCTTTGTAAATAGTAAATATCTTAGACTTAACATGGAACGGGTATTTTCCATCAATCATTGATATTCTAATAAATCTCTATAGAATCTTATTTTTACAAAATGCTTACACTTTTTTACACAGAAATTTAGAAATCTAAGTGTATACAAAATTATAGCAGGTCAAACCTATAGCCTTGTCTCATTTTCTCTTTAATTACCCTTTTTGTTTTCTTTTAAAACATTCACTTGAGAGTATAGCAGTAATTGAAATTATATTAGAAGCAGCACACATATAGAAAAACATGGATTTGAAGTTTTAAGAATGGAGACAACTTTGCTGGCTGGGACTCCTCGGGTTTTCCAACCTTTTGGGAATTTCTATGACCCAACAGCCCACCTTGGGGAGCACCAAGAGCTCAGTATTGCACTGTCTCTCTCATGCTGGGCCCTACATGTATGTCCGCCAACCTACTTTGCACCCTGCTGTCTTCAACCTCTTCTCCTTGCAAGCAACTTGCACTATTATTACAAGGCATGCATAATACTACATTATTCCTCTGCTTTAAACACCTCCATTCACTGTAGCTGTAGGACAAAGCTTAAGTTCTTAATATTGCCATTTGAGGCACTCCAAAAGTGATCTTATCAGATTCACTGATTTTCTGTGTTCCCTTTTCTCCAGTCACACTAAATTCCTTGTTCATATCCTTTTATCTGCCCGGAATTCTATTCTTTTTTTTTTTTTTTTTTTTTTTTTTTGTATTATGGGTGACTCAGCCTGCCCTGGTTGGGTGGGGCTGGTGTAGCAGTGATGCCTGGGCTAGAATCGTAGTTAAGCTGTTCTAAGCAGGTGGTTTAAACCACAGAACCTACTTGATGGCCCCGGAATTCTATTCTATGGCTCATTCTCTACCCCATACCTCCACTTCAATTTTCCTATTCTTCAAGCCTTTATTTCCTTCTTGAGTCTTCCCAGCACTATTTATTTTAGTCAAACAGAAGACACAGAGCTGGTCAGATAGCTCAGCAGATTAAAGTGCCTGCTTAGGCAAAGCACAGTAGCCAGGGTTCAATTCCCGTCATGCCACACTGGACCCAACCCCCAGGGTGCACTGAGATGAAGATTGAGACTGGGCATGGTGGTGCACACCTGTAATCCCAATGCTTGTGAGGCTGAAAACAGCAGAATCACTATGGGTCTGATCTACATAGTGAGACCCTGTAGATCCTGTAGACCCTGTCCTAAATACATTTTTAAAAAAGAAAGAACACAGAATTTACTGAACATCTACTACACATCTTCTCTGACTCATGTCCCTTTATTGGTACACCTACATACCAATAGAGGGCAATGTATGATGTTTCTGCCTCCAGAAGAGTCCTACGGAATGCAGAGCCTAGCTCATTTACCTCCAAAATCACAGTACCTAAAGCAATGAACAATGGTGTTCCTGGTCAAGGCAAGAATGAACTTTCGACTTAGCCATCAATGCACTGGAATTTCTAATTGACAAACTGAAGCTCTATTACACACTCATGGAACACACCCATGCACGCTCCACACTGGAGAACAAGTTGTTACTCACTTAGGACCCCTGAAGATATGTGATTGAAGTCCCATTCCGCACACCCTCCACACACTCTTCATATTTTTCCTCTCCTGTTTGGCACCCTACAACCTATCTTGTCCTCTTTTCTTCAGCTCCCACTTCAAGCATTTTTAACTTTTATTAATTTTTATTAGTGCATAATAGTAGCACAAAATAACAAATATGGTGGCACAGTGTGTCACATGTGCGTACCCATTGCCCACCTCGCCCTTTCTTTCCCACCTTCTAGTCCCCTTGTGTCTCTAAAAGACTACCTCCTTGTTTCCCTTCTTTTTGTATCTGTATTTATTAATGTTGTTATTTCTTATGCAATATTAAAGAAAGCATGCATTATTTCCTGCCTGGGTTATTTCATTTAATATCTTGGTCTCCAGTGTCATTCATTTTCCTGCCAAGAAAAGTTTTTTTTTTCTTTATGGCAGGATAGTACTCTCTTTTCTTAAGCCATTCATTAGTTGATAGGTAGGCAACTAAGCTATTTGAACAACTTGACTGTTGTGAATTATGCCACTGTAAATTGGGTATGCATAGATCACAGAGCATGCTGTCTTATTCTTTCAGGAATGTGCAGAAGAATACTATACGTGCATCACATGGCACATCAGTTTTTAGCTTTCTGAGGTGTTTCCATACTGATTTCCACAGCAGTGGGAGTTGTGCTAACTTATATTCACTCCTTTGGTGTCGGAGGACATCTTTATTTCTCACATCTATAGCAAGATTCACTGGTGTGTGTGTGTGTGTGTGTGTGTGTGTGTTTCTCACTGGGATTAGATAGCATTTCAATATATTTTTATTTGAAAAATAAAAATAATTCCCTAACTTCTAAAACTGTTGAACATTTTTCACACACTGTACTTGCCTACGTGTGTATTTCTTCTTTTCAGAATTTTCTGTCCAATTTGCCGGATACCTTTTCAGCGCTGGTATTACAGGCATGCACCACCACGCCTGGACTCATTCATTGGCTCAGCGTGCCCCAAGAGAAGGGCTGACAGGGCATGCGGGCCCAGAGATCAAACCCTGATCCCTGTGCTTGCCAAAGTAGGTGCTCAGTCCACTGAGCTATCTCGCTGGCCTCACGGTTTTTGCGCCTCCATTTGTCTCTATGATCACACTGCTTCCCACTTTCTCAGATCATTTAATTTTGTAGAGCAAGCCTTTCCATTAGATAGGAAACTCTAAAGAGTTTTTTTTTTTTTTTTTTTTTTTTTTTTTTTTTGCGGTACCTGGGATTGAATGTGAAGTTTATTTTGATCCGTCTATTTCCCAAGTAAGGACAATAGGATTTACCAAGGGCCTTCCCTTGAAGCAACTCCTATCTGCTCTGTAACACGCCTGGCATTTATGGAAGGCGTGTGATGCCAGTGGACTACGTAGTCCCCACTGAGGATACTGAGGCCTAGGAGACAGTTCTCACCCCCAGGACCTTGAAGGCTAGTGGGGAAGGCAAGAAAGGCTACGCCAGTGGTGGTGCCTGACACAGTGAAAACACAGGGAAGTGTGCAGAGGCAGGTACCTGAGCAATCATAATTAAAGTGTTGGAAAATAATCTTATGGACAATTACAAGTACACACACAGCACAACATAATGCACACACACACACACACACACACACACACATTCACATTAAATCAAGCCTCCTTTAGGTAGGGGAGCACTTAGCAGTCAGTGAACATAAGGAACACTGAAAGGAGAAAACAGAGAGAAATGAAATTCATAGAAACCTCATCAGTAGGTATGCAGAGAGACCTGGGATGTCAGGGTACCGAAGAAAGATTTGTTGAATGTTCCTCAGATTTCTGGAACTGAGCTTCCTCTGCCACCTTCTTACAGGTGAGAGAAAAAATGTGGTATCTAAGGATACAGGACAGAATGAGGTGTCCGTTAGCCATCCTTACGCCCCAGTCCCTACGTGCTAGAAACCGGCCTTCTCTGTGACCTTTTGTGGATCCTATGGTCACACTCCTGTTTCTCTCTTTTTTTCACAGGAAAATTCACGCATGTCACAGGCCCAGTCTGAGGAGCAGCAAGCAGCGCGTGGGCTGGCTGGATTTTCCACCGCCAACTTAAGCTGTCAGTTGCTGTCGCTGCAGCACATCAGGTGACCCACTAAAGAAGGCTTATGGGCTGCGGTGCCTCAAGCCTATGCTTCGAGCACTGCTAAAATGTTACATGCACCCATTGCTTTCCTCAAGCTTCCCGAAGCCTGTCTCTCTCTGCTCATGCCTTTAGGGTAAGCTGATGTTTTGGATATTCCATGGAAGTGGCTGGAGACACAAGAAGTGAGATTCCTTGCCAAGGATGACCAGACAGGCAGTGTCTGATCCAGAACCGGTTCTCAGGTCTCTGGCCTATTTCGCTTGCACAATCAAGGGCCAATGTGTAAGACGTAACAGAAAAATGAAACACTGAGGGGTAGAGCCTAAGAATGATATGGAAAATTTCTGGCATTTGATAGGACAGAGTTGTTTTTTTATTGTAGCTTTGGTGTATTTATTCTATGTGCATTTAAAATATTGTTGATTGTAAAGAGAATAAGAGAAAGCAAAAATAAGAAATCAAATTAGTACTGTAATTTCCACTGTTGACATCTGAGGTGCAAATGCATGCTAATGAGTGTGTTTAAACAAATGCCTTTTACAGACTGATGAAATGTACATGCTTTGCATCAGATAAAATAGCAAACATCTTTCTTTTTTTTTTTTCTTTTGTTTGTTTATTCATTTATTTCTATGGCCGGCTCAGCCCGCCCTGAGGGCAGGGCTGGCGCAGCATGTGGTGCCGGAGATTGAACCAAGGTCCCTGCAGCTGCCCAAACTTTCCCAAGTAGGCGCTTTAGACCACTGAGCCATCCCGCCAGGCCCCTCAAACATCTTTCAATATGAATAACAATACTTCTGTAACATTATTAGTGGTCACAAAGGAGAACATCTTGTACAATGCCATTATTCATTTAACTTATTAGCCAGGTCAATAATTTCTAACTTTTTTCGTTGTAAGCAATTCTGTCAACTCATGGTTTTAGAACTAAATATCTATTTTTCCTCACTATCTGTTTTCCTATAAATATTTCCTTCATTGCAAGTATGTAATTTGTCTCATTCAAGTATTTTCAGTGTTTAAAAAAACAGACAAAAAATTTGTTTTTGTAATAATAGCTTTAAAACTTGCCTTGTGCATCTTTCCTGTTACACTGAATAATTTACAGAGTAAATACATTCTCTGAGTAATGTGTTTGCAGAATTTACTTCAATAGAAATTAGATTAGATCGGAACATATCTTCAGAAGGTTACCCAGTGATCTTTTATACCCCAAAATCTACAGTGATAATAAAAAAAGAGCTATGTGAAGAGCTATGAAGCTGACGTTTCATGACGTCAAAAAGTCACCAATGTACCTTGGAATTGTTAGCAATATTCTGCTGATTAAAAGGATAAGAAATGTTCCATGGACCAGCAGCCATTTGAAAAGCATTATAATTCTTGTAAAACCAACACATTATACAGATGAACTATGGAGCTATGGATGCACATCAGGAGTAGATCGCTTCCCTTGCATGTGTAAGGCCTACAGCTCAATCCTCAGGACTGCAGAAACCAAAACCAAGAAGACCTACATATACAGAATTTCCTACTTGTTAAACACACTTTCAAAATTTCAAATTCTAAACTATTTTAGGCTTACTAGAATGATAAGAACTGGACCAAATATCATATTTATTATCAGCGAAAAAATTCCAATAGGTCTCACTACATCCACAAAGAATTGAGAAAATTACACAGAATCTGAAAATTTGATGAAACATTAATTGCCATTGCTTTCTTAGATTTCCTGACAGGAAACAGACTCCTTGAGGCCATAGGCCCTGTCTAGTTTCTAAGCCACACATCCTGAGTTGACTGCATCACAGAGTCCAAGGATCCAGACCCCAGCTCTGCAATCCTCCCATCACTCAATGTGGCTTTCCCAAGGGCTGCTAGGCAAATTTATGAATGGTGACTATTCCTAGCCCAGCAGGTGCAGAAATGTGAGAGGATCTTTCCCTTGTCATACTGAGTTGATGAGCCTTTCCTGCAAGCCTGTAAGACCAAAGAGGTTTTTGTAGTGTTCACTCATTCAACAAGTCCGCACTGAGTGGCTGTGATGTACCTGGCATTGTGGTGAACACAGAGGACTCAGAAATAAAGAAGCCAGACCCTTGGAAATGTGCCTGTCCAGATATCATTTGCTGCTTGACTTGGGGATGTATAGGTGACAGTAATCAGGTGATTATCTGGCTCCAGGGAAAGCAAGGGGCTAACATGTTCCATTACAACCTGCGACGCTCTGAGCATATCTCCGCTTGAGCACCAGTGATCTGCAAACTACATTAAAACGTACAAGTGATGCTCTCATTAAAATAGAAAACCATGCCCACCTCTCTACAGCCTGCTGTGGCCTCTCTCCCACAATTTACACTCACTCTGACATTTTGTGCAAAATAAATAGTTCTCCCAGTAGTAGAACATTCACTTGGTTCTCATTGGTGGATGCTCAGTTTATGGCTAGTGATGTTAGCATGTCCTGTGAGCCCTTTTTTTAGCATGCCTAAAATGAAATCTCAGAAAATGAAGGGAGCATCAGACAAGGCCTGAGCAATTGTTTGCTTCAACCCCCTTTTGCAGAATAGAAAACAGCATCCGAGCAGGATATGAGGAGCTGGGCAATCATCCTGTGCAGCCTAGTGTGCGCACCTTTGCCCCATTCCCACCCCAGGAAAAGTATTCCTGACTTCCTACCTATAACTGTGAGCTGATGATCTTCAAACACCCGGCCTTTCTTGTGAGCTCCCACGCAGTGTCTCCATCTAACTAATAGATACGCCCAGGTTTTATATCTAAAACAGAGTTAATGAACTTCCCCCAAACCTCAGGGTCACCCTTCATGCCCTTCTCTCAAATCCATATCCAATCCATCAGAAATTGTGCTCATTCTGCTCTGGGACCCAGAATATAAGAGGAAAGTAGAACAGCTGGTGTTGAACCTCACAAAATCTGGAGCATTTTGCCACTCACTCATGAGCAATCAGAATATGTCTCAAGAGGACTGCACCCTCCGAAATGACATACTGAACCTCTCAGAAGATGGGCATGGTTTCAGCAAGCATTGAGCTCTTAGTAAAAGCGCAGAGTCTGGGACATGGAGAAGGCACTCACCAGAGAGCTGGGGAGTGCTCTGGGAGTGTTTGCTGTCATGTGTGTGTGTGTGGGGGGGTGTCGGTGTGTGTGTGTTCAAATTTATAGTCCTACAAATCCACATATGTAAGGTAGGAATAGCCTAGCAAAAGAATATATGAGCTAAGTTTACCATGATATGTTTTTAAAATTCATGTGAAAATGCTTTTTCTTTCTTCATTACATGTACGAAAGAAGTTGAAGCAAGAAGAGAGTACAAAAGAGGTATGTATTCAGCAAAATGGAAAGTCCATCTAATTAAGTTTAGTATAGGTCATTTGCTCTCTTTTCCGTTCAAACCTTTCTCCTGGGTTCTTCTGTTCTATTTCATGCAAGGAAAAAATTTTCTAATGTACTGTTTGCTCAAGTTTTCCTTTCTCCTACCAAATCAAAAACGAATCCCAAAGAGCTGCTCAGTGTAACTGTTTAATTGCTTTGAGTCAATAAAATGTTAATAATATATAAAAGTTCTTTAAAATTATATCTTAATAGCATTTGGTAACTGGCTTTCCACTAGTAGTATAGTAGTTTTCCAGCCTTGTTAGAGAATGGAGTACTCAGAGCAGGTGAATTTTCCAGATAGTGTTTTTATCCTCAGAGAAATTTACTTAAATTTTTGTAAATTCTTTACCACAAGGAACTGGTTAATCCCTGTATGACCTTAGGCTGAAGAAGACATGATCAAATCTTTTTATTTCAGTAGATCATAGGCTTGGAAGCTTCTAATCTTAGATTACACAAAGGCTAATGGTTGTATACAGACCCTGAGGACTCACTGGAAGAAACCCCATCAGTAACTGAGAATGTATCTGTGAAAGGTAAAGGATGTAAAACAAATCCACGCTTACTAACCTTTGTTCTGGGCTTGAATATTGCGTGCTTACAGAAGCTTGGACTGCACAAGTCCCATTGCGCCAAGGCTGTCGGTTCCTTCCACATCTTGGCTGCTAAGCAGTGGAAAGGTCACTCTTTCTGAACACACTGGCCCAGGGAATAGGGAAGGTGCTACCTTTGCTTTCTCTGGCATTTACAAGGGAGTGAAAGCATTCTCCTTTACACCAAATTAACACATTTCTGCTTTCATCATGATTTAGTTTCTCAAGTTTTTTGTTGCCATCACTAAATCTTTAGTTCTCAACTTAATGTTAATTCACTTACTCATTTGTACATTAAGCATTTGTTAAGCACCCTATGGGTCAAGCCCAGATTAGATACTGAAGACAGAAAAATGAACAACTCATCTCAGAAAATTCATTATCTAGTGAGGAGGAGAGGAAGCAAAATAATTGATTCAAAAATAGTAGGGGTTAGCCGGGCGTGGTGGCACACGCCTGTAATCCCAGCACTCAGGAGGCTGAGGCAGGAGGATCGTGTGAGTTCGAGACCAGTCTTGGCTACAAAAGTGAGCTCAAGGCCAACCTGAACCACATAGCAAGACCCTGTCTCAAAAAGCCAAAAAAAAAAAAAAAAAAAAAAAAAAAAAAAAAAAAAAAAAAAAAAAAAAAAAAAAAAAAAAAAATAGTAGGGGTTGATAAAGTAAAGCTGGTATGCTAAATCAGACCAGCCTCTTAGAGGAAGATAGCTTACATAGTGTTTCTTCTTAGATTCCAAATTGCAACTACAAATCTGAGTGGTTATATCAGAGACCATGTGGTCCATAAAGCAAAAAAATGTACTTGCTATTCATTCATATGTAGCAAAAATTTCTTATAATAAAGCGTGCTGAGAAAAAAAATGGAAGGCTATGGGAGGAGAGGAATTAATGGGAAACATTTCCACAGAACAGAAAGAGCCCTGGCTGTGAGCTAAAGAGAGCATGCAATGCTGCTCAAAGAGGTCAGCAAAGCGAGACGCAGAGCAAAGAGGTTTGTCCTTCAGCCAGACGCTTCTGTGGTAGAGAACAGAGGGTTTGTTGGAAAACAAAGTTCTGTTAGTAGAAAAGGCTGAGGAGGGATAAATAGCGAGTCTCATGGGTTAGTAGTAGGATTTTGTTCTATTAGCAGTGGGAATTCAAGAAAGAATTTTAACCAGATAGAAAATAAATTACCAGGGAGACCTCCAGCCCACAACAAGTGCAGCAGGTCCCCGGGTGAGTGAGACCTCCCTCACTGAGCCTACAACCAGCTCAGCCGACCTAGAATCCTGGACTGAACGTCCAACCGGTGAGCACGCAGTCCTGTACCAAAGGTTACTGCTGTACAGAATGATACAGATAAGAAATAAAATGCAATCTTAGGTCCCAAACCCTCCTGTAACAAATACAGGAGACACTGCCATACAAGAAAATGGGAATCATGCAGCTAACATCTCTGAATTAGTAGCATCTGAAGTAAACAAACAAATGAAGAAATGTATAGAGGAACTCGGATTGGAGATAACCTCTGAAGTTAAAAAAGAAATATTTGAATTACTAGAGACAGAAGAAAAAAAAAAAAAAAACAGCTGCAGAATAGCATAGAGGGAATCAGATCAGAAATAACCCCTGAAGTAAAAAATGTCATCTCTAAATTAATAGTGTCAGAAGTAGAAGAACATTTGCAGAAATGGTCTTGACTAAGTAGAACTTAGGGAGAAAGGATGGTCACACTTATGAATGTAATGTACTTCTTGGATATGATGGCGGAAGAGAAAAGAGACACTGGGGGAAACTAATTTAATTGGAATGTACTGCAGACATTATTTAATAATTATTATCAGTATTGGTCCATTAATTCTAAAAATACCAAGCTAAGGGATTATGTGAACAATTGGGATGACTGAGGAGAGAATGTAGGAATCTGGCATTCTCTGTGGCTTTTCAGTAAACCTAATGCAGTTCTAAAACAAGTAGTTTACTTAAAAATTTGTCATGTGACAAGCCACTTGGAATCCCTTTGACTCTCTGTCTCTGTCTCTCTGTCTCTCTCTTTATATTTACAACAGGATCTAGGGTCTCACTATGCAGATCAGACTCCTAGTGATCCTCCTGTTCTCAGCCCCCCAAGCACTGCGATTGCAGATATGTGCCACCATGCCCAGGGTCAATTGCCATCTCAGTGCATCCCAGGGGTGGAGCTGGCACAGCACAATGGGAATCAAACCTGGTCCCTGAGTCTGCCTAAGCAAGCAATTTAATCTGCTGAGCTATCTGGCCGGCCCTCCCTCTGTCTCTCTTAAATGCAATCATTTCCCCAAAAGATATTTCCTGCTCTTCAAAACAATTCTCATGTATTCCAAGACTGAGAAGGGAGGGTAAGCGTTCACCTCCTTCAAACACTTCTGTCCTGAGGATTAAAAGCTGTCCTGTCTACGTGCACTTCCAGTCCTCCAGGCTGCTTGGCTCCACAGAGGTGCAGGCCAACTGTCACGCATCTAAAACATGACCTAAGCCTCAAAAAGATTCCAAGACTATTCAAATTGTTATCTTTCCAATCGGTTCCTTTTCAGTTTATTCATCTTATAATACAATAGAGCTCAACTCAATCAAGAAAGAAGTCTACTAGGAAAATAATAAAAATGCACATCACATTAGGAAGCCAGCTGGCTGGAATCTGGAGGGAAGAACACTCCCTGTATCTTTGCAAACTTCTCGGACTGCCTTCTAAACCAGTTTACAGTTCAGATAATGTGTTAAAGTGTCAATAAACCATTCTATAACCCTCCATAATCAAAACGTATTTGAAGATTATATAAAAAGGAAATACGAAGCACTTCTTAGAAAGCAGTGGGAGACAGGTTGGTCTTCAACGCAAACAGCTGTGTGCTGCTGCTACCCATCCCCCGGCCCACGTGAGAAGGGAGAGCACTAATGTCTCTGTGGGCCCGTGTGTTCCAGAGAAGAATGAAATCCTGGCAATATACTCTTTATCTGTAAAGCAGGGTTGTGTGTGTGTGTGTGTGTGTGTGAGAGAGAGAGAGAGAGAGAGAGAGAGAGACAGAGACAGAGACAGAGACAGGGACAGGGACAGAGACAAAGACAGAGACAGAGAATTAAACTTTAATCAGTGCAACTCTGGATAGGTAAGTAGATTCAGTTCTTATCTTTTCCTTTTTATTCTTTTGAGGTGCTATAACTAAATAACATAAATTAGGTGGCTTACTGTATTAATCAGCTTTACTTTACTGTAATGAAATTGACAAGAAGGTCAACTTAGAAAATATTTGTTTTGGCTCTCAGCTATGGGAGGATAAGTCCATAGTCACTTGATCCTGTTACCCTTTGGTGAGTGGCCAAAAGGGACATCATGGTGGAGAGCACATGGCAGAGGATTCACCTCAGAGCAGACAAACAATGAAAGAAGAGATTGCGGCAGAGGAGGATGAAAGGTGAGGTGTATCCATTTGCCACAGCTGCGAGGGCCAACACTGGGGATGCTTATGGAAGAGGGAAAATGTGCAGTTCTCATTGTGTGTCCTCGGTCAAAATGCACAGACTGCGACCCACAACGTCACACCCCTGCGTAGGGCCACAGTGGAGTGTACGAAGGATCAGTTTCACTCACTGTGAAGTAGGAGGCAGAGAGCAGCTCTTTTTCCAAGTAAAAGAACTTCAGGATGGCATTGAGCTACAGGCAGGAGATGAGGTGGAGTTCTCAGCGATTCTTACCCAGCTCAGTGGCAGGCGTAGTGCCTGCAATGTTTGGCAAGTGTGAGCGCCTCGAGGCTGCTGCACCCCTCGGCCTGATTAATTGGTCAGTCGATTGGAGAACATCACCCTGGACCATGCCAGCGCTCCTCGCCTAATGGGTCTTCATCAGCCAAGGGCACGAGATAACACGATGGGATTTTGTACAGAAAGAACGGTCTATCAGGTTGGTGTCAGTGACTAACTAAGGCCACAGAGCTCATATTCAACCCGCTATGACCAAGCTGAGGGATTCCAGTGAAGGGTTCTGAGTATCACCCCCTTCATTCCTAACGAAATTGGGAAAACTTACTCTGTTGAGCTGTCACATCACTTTTTACACCTTCCTCATGCTATATTTTTAAAAATAAATTAATAAAACCATTTAAAATCCTTCGCAGTTGTAGCTTGGAGGACTTCAGGCAGTGCCCTGTAACATCAACTTAGGAGTTTTATTTGGTGTATTTAATGGAACTGCTAATTGTAAAATCCACTTCACCTGTGTAACTGAAACAGC
Organism: Myocastor coypus; assembly: GCA_004027025.1. Classification (NCBI taxonomy): domain Eukaryota; kingdom Metazoa; phylum Chordata; class Mammalia; order Rodentia; family Myocastoridae; genus Myocastor; species Myocastor coypus. The sequence continues at coordinate 51,692 of PVJA010006041.1, forward strand.
CTGTTGCCTTGTTGCCCTTATGAAATTCTCACTTGATGCTGGAGTACGTACTGTCAAGGTGTTCTGCCTTTGCACTCAGTTGCGTCCTTTTCATCTTCTTTCCTGTTCATTACACTTTAATTCTGAGGACCATTAAAAATTACCAAAAAAAAAAAAAAAAAAAAATCAGACCTGGGGAGATAGCTCAATAGAATAAGCACTTGCCTGGTAAGCACAAGGTCCTGAGTTCGATCCTTGGTAGCACACACACAAAAATAAATAAATAAAACTTTGTATATACAAACTGTTTTCTTATGTTGGTGGTCAAATGCTACAATGGTATTTTATGTGTCATTTATAATCTTGTCACAATATACTTGAAGTTTGGTAGGATTGCAGTAAAAATTATCAGTGTTTTTTCCCCCGGGAGATGGGGGTTAATAACTTTACAATTAGTATGTACAGTGTAGAATTCCAGGCAAATGAAGTGTGTCAGGAGTGTGATAATTTAATCATATTTAAAGGAATAATAAAAATATACAAATTTCCTGCTGATTAAATCACTGCAATTTCTAGGACCCAGTTGTTTTTATACTGATTTTAAAAATAATTAAAGAAACAAGTTGTTCCTGAGGGAAAAATCCACTGAGGCTGCCTGTAACTGTCATAAACTCCATGGTGGTGGGACCTTTAGTTACTGGGGAGGTTCTACACTTTTGACTTAGAGCTTCAGTTTTTCTACCAAGTGGGCTAAAGGTGTCTGTGTTTCACAAGATTAAGTTTCACTGCTTTGGACAACCACACAACCATTTCTGACACAGAGCTTCTATCTTGGAATGCCTGTTTGCCATAGAATTGCAAAACTCCCTATTTGATTTGAAGTAAAGGAGACATTTACTACTAGAAGGAAAGAGAAAAAAAGTTTACATTTGTATAAATTTCCTTCATCAGAGACATTATTTTGGTGTCTTGCCAAACACCAATCAATTCTAGGTGCAGCCTGCATTCCAAAACAATGCTACAAGAATATATTATTCTATGAACAATAAACTATTGTAATATCTCTCTCTGCCTCAATATCAGACTTTAAAGAATACCACATCAGTTGCTCTTCTGATTATTTTCTCATGAACCTGAAGTGTATGGTTTATGCTCAGATGTTTCCACATCTAAAAACATTGATATTTTCTAATCAAGTTTTAATCTTCTAAAGCAAATGATTCAAAGAAAATATTTAATCTATTAAAATAACTCCAAACCATGTGCTTTCAAAACCACTCCCAAAATGCCATATAGTTTCCATCGTGCTTGCATTGTTAATGGATTTGCAATTTGTAAACACTGGCTGGTTTCCAGTTTCCTGGACTGCCCATGCTACACCAATGCCATCCTTCACAGATCCCTCACAGGATTTCACAAGGATATCTGTGGGTTTGGATCAGCAAGAGTAACCAATGCATTCATTAAGTAATAGCAATCGGTCTTGAACTTTAGTCCAAAATGCTGTTATAGTTCACCAGTACTCTACTTCTGAATAGAAAGAGAAGGACTGGCAGAAAAAACAAAAGAGAAATGAAAGTATGAAGTGTTTACTAATCAGGAACCTTGCCTATTTTACCTCATATTAATTAATGGAATTATATATCACATAGAGAAAAACAAAATCCAGAGTTTCATAATTTACCTAGAAATTAGATTTCAGGTAAGTCTGATTCGTAAGCTTAACATCTTTTCACTTGATTCTGTTGATTCTTCCCGATAATTGTTAAAAATAGAATAAGCAGCTCCAAAAGTCTATTTACACAGATTTTTGTTGGAGGTATAATCTTTTTCATTAATATTTTTAAATTTCCCCACTGAATATAAGGTTATGTATGAATTTGCCCCTCAAAGGTAGTAATGATAAGGAAACATGTCATGCCCTCAACCACAGGTAAAGATGATATACAGAAAGAAATAAGATCTGATAGTTTTCCAGACCTAAACTGAGTCCAGAAATAAATTTTTTTATAAAGAAAAGAATGCTAAAAATATGAAATATTATGAAAGTAAATCTCCTTACAAAAATCGCTTTTTCATGTAAGAAGGAATTTATTATCATTGTTGAGAATAACTACTCTTGTCTTTAGTGCTATATTTAGAATGTGCACACAGACATTGTTGAATATAAAACATGTACGGCATGTAATCTTCTAACATCATTCTTGTTTGAAGAAGCAAAGCAAAACCACGCCTGCAGAAATTCCTTTCCAGCATCTTATTTTAAGGGTTCTATTTGTAAAGAAAAGGGGGAATTTATCGTTCAGTAGAGTAACTTCTTCTTGAACATAGCTCTATCCCTAAAGTTATTTTTATTCTTTTGCCACAAAATTGAACACATCTTTATCAATAAGAAACTTTTTAAAATCTTTATATGTAATGAGGCTTTTGAAATTTTTTTGAGAGTAATATATATTTTTCTCTTCTTTTAAGTGGATGTCTATATCATGTCTTAGAAAAATGTAGCAGTGTAACAAAAATAACAAGCTTTGAATCATGGAATAGTACTTGTTATGACTGGTTAAAGGTTTCAAGATTCCACAACGAATATGCAACAGTTCCTTCATATAAGCTACACCACTCCTCATAAGTGCCATTGAGAATCTAGAATCAATATAAAGATCGCATAAATTAAGTATCAAACATATCCAACAAACATTAAGTATCAAACAAGTATCAAGCATGTTTCTGTCCATCAGTCAACACTGGGCATCATCAGCTCTTAGTGGCCAGTAGGTAAAATCTACTAAAGATTTAGCAACTCTACAAGACAGGGCCATGCAATCATTTTCATGTCACTCTCTCCACTGGAAAACAGCTTGAGTAGCTCAATCCAAAATGTTTGAGAATAGGAATGTTTAATATTTTGTTTTTCAGATTTCAAATTATTTCCATACACATTATGAGATATCTAGGGGATAAGACCTCAATCTAAGTCTGCAATCCATTTTTGTTTCTTAAACACTTGAGATGAGTTTTATTAAGTGGTTTTTAGTGATAAATTTCATGAGCACAAGTGTGGATTTTTCCACTTGTGCTATTATGTCAGTGTTTAAACCAATTTAAATTTGAAACATTTCAAATTTCGCGTCATGTCCTGTGGATGTTCAGTCCACACCGTAAAGATTGATCAGAAAGAACGCTTGGAGAAATCTTCAGGATTCTTGTGAGTGACCTGAGGTTTTCATGTAATAAGAAAATGTAAGAGAACACTGTCATTATCAAATGCTATAAATCTTCCTAATGTTTTACTCCAACTTTTCATTTATCTATCATTTCCCTTTCATCAATCCACTGAATCATACTTACCAAGCACTGAGTTTGAGCTTTGACAGTCAGAACTATTATGTCTTAGTCTTGATTATAAAGTGGGTGGAATCTAGAAAGGCAAGAATTACGACAAAAATCAGATTGTAGTTCAAGGTACTGGGTTATTGCCTCCGTTACTTTTTCTCATTCCTGAGACAAAAATGCTCCGCACTAAAATTTGGAGGCACAAAGATTTATGCAGCTCATATGTTGAAAAGGTTTCAGTCCCTATCAGACTGATTTCCAAGCAGGGTGGCTTGACAGAAGTGCAATGCAAAAGAGAACCAGCTCATGGCAAGCAGAGGACAGCAAGGAAGGGAGACGTCAAGGCTTTTTCTGTCTCTTGTATTGCATACAGGCTAGCCCAATTAGTACAGTGCCAAGCCAATTGGTGGACTGATTCAGCGATTCTCTGCCCTTAATCCTAGCATCCTTAACCCTAGCACTGTACCATGAATCAATCATGCATTCTGGATTCAGTCTCTGAAAAAAACCATCTATGATTGCATGAGGCTTTAGGGAGCTATCTCCACACAAGCCAAACATTTTGCCTGCTACCTTCCAAAGACTCAGGCACATCCCTTTATGAAAAATATATTTAGTCCACCTCTAAGAGTTGCCAAAGTTCCAACAGTTTCAGCATTGCCAGAAAGTCCATATCCCAAGTCTCTTCTAAGATTTAAGGCAAACTCTTAGCTACAAGATCCTGTATAAATGAGAAATAAAGTTAAACACTTGCAACGTATAACTGCACAAGATAAACATTACCATTCCAAAAGTTACGATTAGAGGGATACAAAGAAATGGGATCAAAGCGACTCCAAAATTCAACAGGTAAAACCTTAAGCCCTGCCGTTTCACGTTCAGCTTCCAAGGCAATTTGTGGCAATGTGTCAACTCCAAAGAGCTTAGCTGGCACCACCTTGCAGCACCTCTGGTGGCGGTAGCTCCCATGGCTTCTCTTTGGGTTATCACTGCTCCTTCCTTGCAGTTTTCCACAGATGACGCATGTTTCTGGCTTCTCCAAACTTCTAGGGTCTCCTTTACACCTTCGTCTTCCCACTCACAACTTAACATTCTGCCCTCTCAGGAGCACACTTGCTGGTCTCCGAGGCCTTCTTCTGAAATCTGGGGAGAAACTTTTTGGACTCCACAACTCTTGCATTCTGCATGTGCCTTAAACCAACACTGCATAAATGGTGCCATCTGTTCATGGCTGGAGCGTTAGTCAGGCTTTCTTCTCTCTTGGTTGTAGGGATCTAGAGCCTATATACCAAATCCTGTAGAGCAACCGCCACCACTCTGGAACGTGCAACTCTGGGGACCTCTTCTCAAAGCAAATTATTTCACTTTGCAAATATGAGGCTGCAACGGATGGAATCTTGCTGGCTCTTTTTATGCCTTCGAGCCATCTTTTCTATTGTCTTTTTCCATAGTTGGCTTTTCCTTCGTAGTATTTTAGTGGCCGATTTCTCCTTTCTTCCATCTTCCTAGACTGAAACTTTACTGGAGATTTCTTTCTAGTCAAACTCACAATGTTTTGAATCGTTCTGCTGGGCTTCTTGCTCTTGATTCTCAACTAAAATCTCCCAACAGCAGCCATGCCATTACCTCAACATTAGACTGTCTTGAAATGTATTCTGAAAGATAAGTTAGTCTTCTATTCTTAATTCCAGTCTCGGCAAAGTCTTTGATCATGGGAAAAATGCAAGCAAAGTTTCTGTCAATCCAAAGCACACATGTTCCACAGTCCAATAGCCAACTCTTTGGCAACTCTGTTTCAACTGGCCTCGTCCTGTTAGCATTCTCCTCTTCTGAGCTCTGCCGAGCATCTCCCATGAGATACAGGCTGAGGTGTTCCAACTCATGCTTTTCAGCCAGAATCTCCAAACCTTTCCAATCTCCTCCCACAAGCAATTCCCAAACATTCCTGAATAACATGCTCAGGTATAGTTGGAGAAAATACTGCATTTCTTTTCCTCAAAATCTGTCTTAGGCAAAGTATATAAACCCATATTTAAAGATGGACAAGGCTTGTTCATCTCATTTTATTTCTGTCCATAATCAGCTTGTTCTGAGGGAAGACAGTTTGGAAGAAGAGCAACTTAGAGAGCACAAGCTCACATCAAGCAAAAGACAGCAAAAGGAATTAAAGAAGGGGGAAAGGCCTCTTTTTGCCCCCTATATTGTACCTAAGACATTGCCAAAGTAATCAGTAGACTGATGTAGTTATCACCCACATTTAATCCTAGCATCCTTAATCTGAGCCTTCTATCACAAATCAGTCACACATTCCAGACGCAGCCCCACCCGGCAAAGCCCCACCTATGATTGCATGATGCTTTGAGGGGACCACTAGACACAAACCACAACAATCATTCAATGTAAAACCGAGATACAAAGTAGTTGATAGTAGAGAAACAACTAGGTGGGGAAAATAAAAATTAAATGCAGCACCTACCCTCCAGACCGACCTCTATCCTTTCTACGATGTGCACAGAAAGTAAACAATTCCAGGAGATAGGAGGGTGATTTACCTTACTTGAGCCCTGAGATTTAAATTTAGAGGGTATGTGCAAACGTATTCCAGAAAATGATAAGAAGATAAGAAGCATCAGAGAGGCCACTCCTCAGCTCTCAACAAAATTGATATGTTTGCCTCCCTACACTCCCCATCCAACTCCCTACGTCTAATAGTCTATTTTCACCCACTTAGCCAACTTCCTATCCAGGCTTAAAGGGGTGAATAAGATACACTGTATTGCACACATGCAAAGCATTGCACAGCGTTAGATTAGCACGGAAACACCTCATGAGAATGTGAGCATCAAGTCAGAATGCTATTTCGTGCTATTCAAAATACAAACCTGCTTATCTTTCCCTCACAATACTCCCAAAATGGCTTTGTGTGCTACACTACAGGTCCTAGCAGTCCACCTTGCTAAGCACCAGAGACAAGCCCAGAAAACTCTATACTGCTGTTCTCAGTATCTCACGGGCTGAAGCTTTCAGCAACGTCATGTGTCATCTTGTCTGGAGGGAGAACTGAGAGGAGAGAGCAACATAGTCAAAGCAGGAGAGGTAGCAGTTTGGGCTTGATAAGACTGGCCAGGTTTCTCAGAACAGATTTCTTATTTTTGATAGTTCAGTGTGATTGTTAATTGTGATGTGTCAATTAAGAATTGCATAACATAATATAAAAATTCCGGATCAACCTATATGAGTGATATGTTGGCCCAAAAACTGGTAGGAAAGACTCATTCTGAATGTGGTGGCACCAACCAATAGGACTGTAGCCTCATCAGAATAAAACAGGGGGAAAAAATGAAAGTGTTTTATTGTCCCCTTAGTGTAAGATGAAAGAGTAAGTAAAAGCTGAAAGTTGCAATAGATGCTGTGAAAGGGAAAGAAGCTGCTTGAAAGGAAAAAGAAAAACAGTTGGGATGAAGGAAAGGAGAAAAGAAAGAAGAGAGAGAGAAAAAAAATGTATATATATATATATATATATATATATATATATATATATATAGTAGCCACGATAACTGCACTGCTAATTTCTATTGGTTTGTTGAAAGGAATAGTTAATACTTAAATTTTTATCAACTTTGCTTCCTTATATCTAGTAAAATGAACAACTACTTTGAAGATAACCATATACAATATAACAACCATTTCTATCATCTTGTTTTTAAGTTATATATAATTGTAATGATTGTAATTTTTTAAAATTATGATTGGTAATTTCAGATATGCAAAATGACCACATATACCATATGTAATTTGCACCTTTACATTATATATAATGCCCCAAGTCTTTATCTTATTTCAAAGAGTAAAAACAAAAACAGATTGTGGTAGTTTGCTTTACTGCTAATATTCATTGCCAGTATTTTCCCTTAGGAAATGCTGCTTCTATGAATTATTTCCCAGGCATAGCTGACTTTTGAGTCTTTTCAATATTCCACGTGTTCGGTTTGTTAGGGATGAGAAGTGGCTGCTGCCTGACCTGGTTCCTATTTCCTCGCCACTGCACCACAGTCTATTCTACGACCCTTAGTCAATCTCAGTCCCAGAATACCAGAAGAACAGCTGTTTAGAATAATTACGTCACTTTTGGGTAGCATGGTACCATTAACCATAACAATAGCATCAAACACAGCCTAGAAAATGACAAACTGAGGTAATCATTAATTTTCCACCTTTAATCATATGAACTAGGTTTGTAGCCATATAACAAAATCTAAAGAAAATCAGAGAATTATATGCTGTGTGTAAGTCCTCAGTATATCATATTTACCCTTGGGGGTTAAATGTAAAGGGATTAGAGAGAAAACAAGAAAAATCACACTAACTTTTGAGAAACTAATGCAGAAAGTGGAGGGAGACAAAGAGACAAAAGAAAACAATGCAGAGAGGCTAGAATCTAAATTCACATTCATATAAAAGCAAGATCACACAAGAAGAAGAAGAGGAAGAAGAAGAAGAAGAAAAAGAAGAAGCAGAAGCAGAAGCAGAAGCAGAAGCAGAAGAAGAAGAAGAAGAAGAAGAAGAAGAAGAAGAAGAAGAAGAAGAAGAAGAAGAAGAAGAAGAACAAGAACAAGAACAAGAACAAGAACAAGAACAACAGCAGCAACAACAACAAACAACTGGAAGAGGAGGAGGAGGAAGAAGAGGAGGAGGAAGAGGAAGAGGGAGAGGAAGGAGAAAGTGAAGGATGAGAATGAAGAAGATGAGGAGGAGAAGGAGAAGAAGAGAAGGAAAGAAAGGAAGGAAAGAAGGAAGGAAGGAAGGGAAAGAAAGAGAGAGAGAGAGAAAGAAAGAAAGAAAGAAAGAAAGAAAGAAAGAAAGAAAGAAAGAAAGAAAGAAAGAAAGAAAGAAAGAAAGCCAAATCCAGCACAACAACAACAAATAAATAAGAGAGATAGGGAAAAAATATTCTAGTTCCATATTTGTCCCTGCTGTCCCTGGTAGCCAACATGTGGAGACAGAGCCTGATCCAGGTTGACGTGTCCCTGCAAGCCAGCGGTAGCTTCACAGCAAGGTAGCGTATAATCTGAGCAAGCATACGCCTTTATTTCCCCTGAAGGTTAGGCTGTATCCTGGTGCACACCAGACTCATTCCGCCTGCAGCCATCAGCACACCTTCTGCAGGCCTGAGCCCGGCTGGGAGCTGAAGGAGGGAGCCAGGAGCTGCTGAGTTTGGACGTCTGCTGGCCTCCTTGCGCCCTCCGCCTCACTGCTAGCTGGTGCGGTCCTTCATGCCCACTTCATGCCCACTGCTCCACGTCACTTCTGCACCTCTCTGTGGAGACCTCTGGAGTCACCAGACGTCACCAGGTGTCCACAGGTTTGAACCTGTCCTCTCAGTAAGTCACATCTCTGGGAGAAGACACCACCAGCTGCCTCCTAATTCGTTGAAGTTTCTCTCCTCATTCTCTCTAGGCCTTCAACTCTTGCTTCAGATCCTTCCTGGATCCAGAAGACCCACGTCTCTGCTTCTTCTCTTCCTCGAATTGCTCTGTACAAGCATCCGGATAGCCAAAGGTCAGAGAGGCTTTTTTCTCTGCTGCTTGCCACTTCACCACCCTGGTGCTCCCTCCCTCTTTTCTGTGATAAGTTGTTTCCGTCTTAGCTGTCGTGATTCAGTGCTTGGTGAGTATTCCTTTACACAAGCATTCCTTTCATCCATTGCATGGCTGCCATGTCCTTGTGTTACATCAAGTCCCAGGGTCTGAGGCTCTCTATTAGTGAGCTCCTTTCCTACTCCTGCTGCAGAGGCAAAAATACCCTGGCTGCATCTGAGTCATTCGGAGAGCTCACAAAGTTTCAGGGTGGCCAAGGAGTTCTGCTGAAGAAGCCTCTTTATCTGTGCTCATTTCCAAGAAGCTAAATGTTTTTCTGGGATAAACCTCCCAATCAGAGCCATCGGAAAACTCCCACCCCCTACTGACACGAATGGGTGAAGGTTTAAAATGGAGACAAAAATAGCTCCTGAAAAAGTACTAGATGAGGGTCGGCCAAATAGCTCAGCAGATGGGCTTCAATCCCCAGGCCTGCTGTGCCGGCACTGCATCCGGGGCCCGCTGAGCTGGCAATTGAGACTGTGTATGGTGGCACGCGCCTGTACTCCCAGCTCTTGGGAGGCTGTAAACAGGAAGATCACTATGAGTCTGATCTAGTAGTGAGACCCCGAACACCCTATAGACCCTTCCCTAAAAATATAAATAAATAAATAAATAAATAAATAAATAAATAATAGATAGATAGATAGATAGATAGATAGATAGATAGATAGATGAGACATCATACAAGCTAGTTTTCTTAACATGAAGTTCCCAATCACTTCTTTGTTTCTCTGTCCCGTTTTTCTATTTATTTGTCATCTCCACATAGTTTGAGGCAGCAAAATGGTAGTATACCCTTTCTGCTAGAGTTAATCTTGGCAACTTGGTTTGTTTGAGAACTGTTTAGAAGGTTTGCAAAGCACACTTCTGGGTGCAATCTGCTTGGATTAGAGAGGTAAGAATCCTGGAGCTTAGCTAATTCCTGTCTCTTTCTGGTACTGTTCCCCTTGCGCACTGCAGCCTCATTCCACCATGCCCTCTTGCCATGGCATTTCTACCTCACAGCCACCTGACCGTCCCCTGAAGCTTCTGAAACTGTGAAACCCGATCAACCTCTCCTTTCTTAAACTGCAGGTTACAGGCATGCTGTCCCAGCAATAGGAAAGCCAATTAATGCATCTCTCTAATTAAAGAAAGGCTGCCACTTATTCAACAAATCTTCTTTAAATGTCCATTTGCCTAACATTGATAGTTCATAGTCTTCTCCACTATATTTACTTTTGTTTAAATATTACATGCCAATAATTACAGAGTCTGAGCTCAAAGCCTGATACCAAGTGTGCCAGGAGTTCTATAACACAGAGTAATTCATTCACTTTATTTCTCCAGGCCTTAGATGCTTCTTACTCAGAATAAGGAGATTATGATACTGGTATGGGCTGAATTTCTCCACAGCATACATGTTCAAGCTCTAAGTCCCAAGACCTTAAAATAAACCCGTATTTGGATGCTGCATTGTTAAAGAAACAAACAAATTAAAATGGGACCCTCAGCACAGCAGCCTTTAATGCATTCTCACTGATGTCCTTTTAAGAACAGGACAGCAAGGTCTGCAGAGATAGCTCAGCAGTTCAGGTGCCTGCCTGGCACGTGCAAGGCCCCAGATTAGATATCAGTACTTCACACTGGGCCAGGCAAGCTGTGCGGGCCCCAAGACCAGGTGCGCTGGCACATGCACTAGGGAGGCTGAGATGGGAGGATCGCTGAGTCTGCACTGCGTAGTGAGACCCTGTACCAAACAAATGAATGAATGAATGGATAAATAAATAATATGTTTTAAGACAATTAAAAGAGTAGGAGATCAAGACATGCATATCCATTGAGAAAAGACCATGTGAAGAGAACTTCAGAAGACAACTATCAGCAAACTACTGAAAAGCACATGAAGAAAACCTTTTCCAACCCCTTGATCTTAAGCTTCTGACTTCCAGAACTGTGAGCAAATATTGTTTAGGTCATGGAGCTTATGGCACTGTTTTTTGCAACCCTAGTAACTACAATTTAATACAGAGTTCATTAAGAGCTCATTATTACTGCCATCTTGGGATCCTCTTCATTCTCAAAGGAAGTAAAAAAAAACATGAAATATTCATTTTAAATAACGACATAAGTATTTGCGGAATGCATTGCATCCCATCAGTTCTAAGCTAACTGAGTAACACTCGCAAACTTAGTCCCATACATAACAGCTTTGTTAACAAAAAATTTTCAGGCTCAGTTGCTTAATAATGAGACCAACCTTCCTGTGAAAGTTAAAATTACTTCCCTTTCCATCTTGTGAAAGTAAAATTACTCCCTCTTCCATAAACTAATATATTAATGAGTCCCTGAATATTTACCTAAGTATGCTTTTGGAATGGAACTTAGCGGGTTCCACCTGGATTCCCTGTAAGACCCCAGGGTGGGCAGCCACAGAAACTAGAGATCAGAGTATGAGCTTACCAAGCACATCTTTTGAGGTTCATATGACCTTAAGTAAACTTTACAGAGCAGACATAGTTACTATTATTTCTCTGACACTGCCCCAGGAATCTGAACTTAAACCAATGAAACCTAATTATATTCAGTATCTGCCTGCAGTTCTTAGAACCTTTAGATGGGCTGGATTTGACAGGCTGACAAACTTTAAACAACGGTGAAAAAAAAATCTAACCGTAAGACAAATTTATTGTATAAATTGGATGGAAAGGGAGTGTGGCCAAGGTGAGGTTAGAGGGTGACATTTTTCTTTTATTAACTGCTAGACAGGAAATGAGGCTTAAAGTATTGAAGGGATGATGAGGGAAGAGAGGAAAAGGGGATCAGGTAAATGGATTGCAGAAACAACACAGGAAAGGTTAAAGGGTGCACACTGAGAAATTGGCTTTAGCAACTGATTCTGTTACACTCAAACAGAAGTCAATCATCTGAAATCGTCCAAAATTAATTCATAAATATCCTGATTTGTATACTATCTCAACCAAAGCCCTCAGAGCACAAGTTTTCTCCTTTCTTCCGGAGACCTTATTAAAAATTGTAAACGGTAAATTGATGGCCTGATAAATATTTCTAACTCTATCACCTTATTGTTCCTTTGTTCCGGCTTCCCCACATGGTATGATTACCATTCCCAGGGAAACAAGTAGGTGCAAGAAAACATCAGTAAAGATACAGCAACTATACGGTGTTGGCAGTGTCATTGTTACTATTATTCTGCGTCACAAAGCAAGAGACAGAATTGTCTAAGAAAGAGTTTTAGAGAACAGACTGTTTGGGTTAGGTTGCCGTAGTAACAAGATTGGCTCTATTAGCTGGTCACTTAACAACTTCCACAAAACTTGATTGCCTTCCAGCGAAATACTTCATTTAATTTCCCCATAATCCAGCCTCTCTCCTGCCCATCACACCTTTAATAAACCTACGTCATACGCTCATGAATCTTTCTGCCTCTACATCACAGAATTTTACATTTTAATATTAGAGCTGGTCATCTTGTTAGTTTGATTTATTGTGTTCCTCTATGGAAAGCCCGTACTCTTTCTCTCCGTACTATAAATAACAAAGTGAGCCCCCAGATTGAATAACGAAGTTGTAACTCAGGCTTGGGGCTTTGCTGCCATTCCTACGGCCTCCAGCTGCACCCCTGGGGACAACGATGTCAGGAGAGGCTGATGATTGAGTTACAACCGCGCAGTCAATCAAGCCTGATACTATTCAAAGTATTTCCACAAATGACAAGTTATTAAAGCTTTGAAATGAAAGTCAGAACTACAGTAGATCAGATGTTATTTTAATGAAGACAGCTCTTTTTTTTCCTGCTTAATGAGGCAGGAGTCTTTTTTCTTTCTATTTCTTACAGGAATAAATCATAAGCAATAAATAACAGAACACTTAGAGAGTCAAGCTTTATTATTATAGTTATTGTTACTATTGTTACTATTATTTTGAATATTGCACAGCACTCTGTACCATATGCTTTTATTTTCAGAGAACTAAAATGTAAGGAGAATAAAACAGAAATAAGAAAGGAACACAAGAATGAAGGAAGTTAGTTGAATGCTAATCTAAAGTTCCTCATATTGAATTTTATAATTCTAGGCACTGTTGCAAAGCCAGAGATAGGAACACTTGGTCAAGGGCAATGTAAGATCGAATAGTTAAGTTGTAAATCTTAAGATATCAAATCAAACAGAGTCATATATCTTGGTTATTAATGCCTCAGGAAAACTGACCATAGATGCAGAATATTACGAGATCCTAGAGAATACCCAAATGGCATGTTTAAGCATATTTTTAAAACTGTTAGGAAATAGTCCATTTTAATTTAGCAGTTGATGTTTGAGAATATTGCTGTAGAAAAAAAGCTTAAAAATATGACATGATCTCCTTCCATCTACAGGAAGCAATTCTTTATAAGAACTGGTTAGACCAAAGAGCTCACCTTAGAAAATTATCATCATTCTTAGGCAAGGGTTCCTAATCACTGATTTCTTTGAGTATCTGATGAGGGCTGTAAGTCTTTGCCCCAGAAAAAAATGACATCAGCAAATATCTCCCTCCTCCACCGCACTCACTCCTTTCTTCTTTCTTCCCTCTCCTGCATTCGCCTCTCTTCCCCACATTCCCAAACCCATACAGTAATTTTCAAGCACAAAATTTTGCACAGTTCAGGAGATTCATTCCCTCAGGAAGGGAACTCTTGCCCAGTGAGATAAACTGTGTTTCAAAAAGAAAACTTTTCTCCAGCCTTTAGGCAGATTACATCTCAGCCACACAAGAGGGCTAACTTCTAGGGTTCTATTATGTAATAGTGATTTTTAACCAAGAATATTATATTATATAGTTCGAAGAAGCTAGGAGGCTTTGAAATTTTCTCATGACAAAAGAAACGATGAATGTGTGAAATGATGAGTAATATAAATGTTATTGCTCATTACATGATGTGTAAATGGTAATCAAAATCACACCCTACGAAGCTGAACAACTGCTGTCTATAAAAAATTTAATACATGATTTAAAGATTAACATCAAATTCAGCTTTCCATAGATAGTTGAATTTTATTGAGTATTCAGTGTATTCCAGGGGGAAAGCAAGCTCATTTCAGAGAATAAAAGGCTTGCTGCAAAACCTTTTGACTAATAAATAAATGCAAGTCAGTTATGCTATTAGCATCTCTGAGTTCACTAAAAAGAAAGGTTTGTGCTAATATCAACTGGAGCAATTTTTATGCCTATATCTGGTATCTTGAGTAACTACGCTAAAGATAACAACACATAATGTATCAACTATTGTTATTTTCCTGTGATTTTGGCATTAAATTTTTATTTTGCCCTTTGTCCATAAAACAAAATTTTTAAAGATATAAATGGCAGAGAAAGATAATAACATCATCTAAGAATTAACATTCTATTGGAAAATATTGTAGTCAAAGAAATGAGAGTAATTTCTATTTTCATAATGAAAAAAGTCAATGTTTAATTATTTGGCCAACCTTTCATACCTGTATCTGCTAATGCAATTAAAAATATTCCCTGGATTTCAATGTTGACATTAGAAATTATGCATACTTATAACTTAATCTAAGAATGTAATGAATGACATGATTGCACTGTAATTTCCATCAGTTTTTTAAAATTAGCAGTTAATGTTTAAAATTTTCACTTTAACTAACTCTATTTGCTAATACTATGATCTGAAAAACTACACAGTAAACAGCAATGTGCAATACAAAAACCACAGATGAATACCTCTGATTTTGTTCTTCCTAACGTGTACCATTTCTAATGGCTTATCTTTATTATTATACTCTCTTGGAAATAAATTAAAAATAGAAAGTAAAAAGGAGAATAAAAAATTAAGGTTCATTGAAGGCAAGAGTCAATGTTTAAACCAGGTACAGTGGCACACACCTGTAATCCCAGTACTTGGGAGGCTGAGACAGGAGGATTGATGTGAGTATGAGACCAGCCTGGGCTACCAAAGTGAGGTCAAGTCCAGCTTGAACTGCATATCGAGACAAAAAGAAACAGAAGTCAATATTTAATTATTTGACCAATCTTGCATATCTATATCTGTTTATCCAAGCAAAACATTTGACAAGAAAAATATGACATATTAAAACCATTGTTAATTTTCTATTCGTGCTTTGAAATCTGGTACCATATGTATTGCATGTTACACTGTTTCTGTCTTTATTTTTGCTACTTGTTTTTGCTTTTATTTTTGTTTTATTATGTAAAATAATTTTTTTCAAATAATAATGATGTAAGGAATTTGGATAGGTAAGTTTTGACAAGGTTCTAACACTGAGTAGTTCTCATTAGTAATGTGTTAATTCATATTATATGCCTTGAGGAAAAAAGGGAGCACAAGTCAAGGCATATTTTGTTTCTTTAATGAGCCTTCCCCAACTTTTTAGTTAAGCTATGCTGCTCTCCTTGCCCTCTGGGCTTTGAAATTCCCTGCTTGTGAACATGTCTCACGTTATCTTTGTTCATTTGTGTTCACAGCCTTTTTTTAACATTCACTAATATTCAGTTTTAAAATGTCATTCTCCTACCGGAAACTCATTTGACCCAGCACCCAGGCCTGGTGTGTGAGTGGAACTTCATCCATCAGACACACCCGGTGTGGAACCCTGCAGTAAAACTCCCTGCAGAGAGGCAAGAGGCAAGACTCACCCAGGTAATCAAGAGACAAAACATCTTGCGAGAGTGGCGCAGCAGGTTCATCTCCAAGGGCTGCAGCAGGAAGAAGTGGAGCTCAGCAGCCAGATCCAAACCACACCCACCTGGACAAGTTTGAACTTTGTAGATCCACATCTGGTGCTAAGGTAGGAACTCTACCATGGCTCTACATCAAAGGTCAGAAGGCAGGGCTATACAAAATGACAAAGAGAAGGAGAAAAATGCATTCTCAGGCCCTGAGCCCACCCAGAACAAATGCAGGCAACAATACCACAGAAAATTGCAAATCACACACCTGAAATTTCTGAAACAATAGCATCTGAAGTAAAGAAACAACTGCAGGAAGGTAGAGAGGAAATTAGATCAGAAATAATTTCTGAAGTAAAAAAAGAACATAGCTCTAATGAAAGAAGCACTAAGTGTTCTAAAGAGGACACTGAAAAAAAATAGAGAAGTATACAAAAATGATGGAATCCTTGAATTAGCAATATAGGACAGCAATAGAACATATAAAGCAGATTCAAAGTGGTATACAAGAACTTAAAACCTCAATCACAAGCTGGCAAAACCATTTCAATGAAAGTGCAAATAGACTTTCTGACCTTAAAGACATTGTTGCAGCTAGGGAAGAGGTAAGAAAGGATCTCTTAAAAACAGATAGAATGCAAGAAAAAATAATTCAACATCTGCAAGGTGATGCAAAGATGAATAATGTAAAACTAATAGGCATCAGTGAGAAAGAAGTCTGTACAAATGATATAAAAAGAATATGGGCAGCAGTAATAGCAGAAAACTTACGAAATATGGTGAAACAATTTGACATTCAGGTAACCAAAGCATATAGAACTCCAAATAACATCAACCCAAGTAAAATCACACCCAGACATGTAATAATCAAGATCCCAAAAATTCACCACAGGAACAGTATACTAAAAGCTGCTAGAGAAAAGAAACTGATTACATTTAAAGGAAAACCCATTAGAATAATGGCAGATTTTTCTTTACCAATCATCAAGTCAAGAAGAGGATGGAGCAAAGTACTTCAAGTCTTGCAAGAAAACAAATTCCAGCCTGGACTGCTATACCCTGCAAAACTGTCTTTGAAGTTCAATGGAGAGGTGAAATACTTCCAGGATAAGGAACAACTGAAGAATTTCATGATGTCAAAGCCAACTGTGCACAGTTTTGTTTTTTTTTTTGTTTTTTTGTTTTGTTTTGTTTTGTTTTTGTCTTTTTGAGACAGGGTCTCGCTATGCAGCTCAGGCTGGCCTTGAGCTCACTTTGGTAGCCCAGGCTGGTCCCGAACTCACACCGATCCTCCTGCCTCAGCCTCCCAAGTGCTGGGATTACAGGTGTGTGCCACCACTCCCAGCTAAGAGATATTCAAAAGAGGTATCAAAAAGAAGTATCAAAATGACCACAACTCTAAGAAGGAGAATGGAAAGTATCCACCAAATAGAGCAAACAGCTAAATGCAGGAGAAAAAGAGGTATACAAGAGCAGCCTTACAATATTCTTTTGTATACAGCAGTAAAATATTTCCATCAGCATATTCTACAAATGGACTTCTCCTGCACCCTTTGGGTCATGATTCTGTCTGGGTCTTCATGGTGAATATCAAGGAGATAGCAGTATCTCAGTCCTACAAGTGATACCTGGCCACTAGTGACCCTCATGGACCCTGTCCATGTCCATGACATACTAGTACTTTGTGTGATATCCTACTCCCATACTGTTAGAAGTTTTGGTTATATATTTGCCATTCCAGTCTTTATGTTATGTTTTATTCTTAGTAATTCTTTACTATCATGAAAACTTTTTCTTAGTTGATATTTTTGTATATATTAAGCTATTAAAATACTGTGTGAGGGGCTTCCCAGATAGCTCAGTTGATTAAAGCACATGATTCCTCAAAGTTACTCAGGCTCTAGGGACCACCCACTGATTCCCATCTCCACAGGGAGCCTGATACCCTCCCTTAAGACAGCCTGAGCCAGCCAAAAAAAAAAAAAAAAAAAATTCTTTCTCAAATACTGTGTGAGTGCTCTGAATTGATCACAGATTTGTGCACATGATATACAACATTCTGGCCTCTCAGTTTGACTCACAATTTAATTTTAATTTCAGAACGTTGTTTTAAAATATTTGACTTGCCAGGCGTGGTGGCTCACGCCTGTAATCCCAGCACTCGGGAGGCTGAGGCAGGAGGATTGGTGCGAGTTCGAGACCAGCCTGGGCTACAAAAGTGAGCTCAAGGCCAGCCTCAACTGCATAGCGAGACCCTGTCTCAAAAAGACAAAAAAAAAATCTATCTATCTATATCTATATATATATATATATATATATATATATATATATATATATAAAAGGCAGCAAAAAGTATTTAGAAACTAACAATACTATGATACCAAGTATGTAGCACCAACCCCTCCAAAATATGTAAGAACATTATAAACAATTTTGCCAATTTTTCAAAGTTTAAAAAGTAGGTCATAAAGAAAATCTCTAAAAGTCTCAAAGCATCTACAGCAAATAGGTTACTTAAAATGTAAGTATTTTTTTAATTATTTAATATTAACAAAATTGAAAAGGCTTGCAACATAGCTCAGCAGGGTAAGTACCTGCCTGGCAAGTGTGAGGTACTAAGTTCAATTCTCCAGTACCAAAAGTAAAAGAAAGAAAAAAAAAAAAAAAAAGGTACGGGACAATATTGAGAAGAAACAGAAATCTTGCATCATTCTCTACCACTAAAAAATTAATTTCTACTTTTTGAAGAACATACAAGAGAATGTATAAACAGGGTTCCATTTATTTAACATTCAAAAACAATATATTTTAAGGAGTATGAAAATAAATTAAAATCACAAAGAAAATGATTCACTCAAAATACAAGTTAGTATTTCTTTGATGAATGTGAGGAAGATGATAAAATGACTTATAGTATTGTATTGCTTGAGCTAAGTAGTGGATAACTGAATGCTTGTATCCCTGAATGACACACAGATCTTACACATGTTATTTTTATATATTTCACATGTTTTTAAGTCACATTGTTAGGGTAACTAAATAACTCTATGATCTCATTCTGTGGCCTTATGGATTGTGAACAGTTAAATAATAAACTATGATTCCATAGTTAGGAGACACATTTCACTCAGTATATCTGTATCTATATCTATAGATATAGATATAGATATAGATATTTCATTTGAAAGCTTTTTAAAGGCTGTGATGATGTACAAGAGTCACTCTCCTCCTGCACATGGGGAGGAACGCAGGACAGAAACCAGAGACAGTAAAGAATCTGCTGAGGGCTTGAGATCAGTGAGGCATAAGGATAGGTTCTCTTCTGTATCTCAGCCTTATAGAAATCTTCCCTGCTTGAGCAAATTAGAAGCAGCAGTGGTGTTCACTGCAGAAATAAAGCCAGTGATAATGATTTATTTTATTTTATTTTATTTTATTTTATTTTATTTTATTTTAAAGAGATTAAGGGTTATTTAGCTCACCGTTTGTAGAGGTTTTAGTCTATAATTGACCAGCTCCAAGATAATGTGCGTTGGTAGAAGTATATCACACAGGAGAATAGTTCATGGCATCCACAGAGTAGCAAAAGCAACAAGGGTTCTTAGCAGCATCTTCCTATCCCTTACGTCTTATCCACACTACTTAGGGCACTAAGTCATAGCATTCACATCCTTAATCTTAGTGCCCTTGAGCCTAGCAGTGCACCATGAATCAATCCCAGCATCACACACGCCAGATCCAGCCACCTCCAAAAAAGCCCCATTTATGACTGCATGTGGTCCTAGGCTACATCTAGACACAAACCATTACAACAAATACAATTGAATAAGCTTAAAAATGCTCCTAATAAAAGATGGCAAGGTGTACAGAGGGCTCTGAAGTCCTCATGAGGTAGCAGAAACTAAGGACATCATAATTTTAGCCTTATTAATGAGCTTTCTTTCAGGCATGGAGTGCTAAGTCCTTCAATGTCTTTCATTGCTACTTTCTTAAGAAGTAATTAACTTTCTGGTAGTAAACCCAAAGTGTTCATATATTGATTTTTTTCTAAACAAAGCATGATAAAATGTACAGAAATATTTTATTAATATGCTTACAAGTTTTTTAAAAGTATTTTTAACATATTTTATATTGTGTCATAATTTACTTGACATTGGGATTCAATATGCTCACACTTGAAACTTGGATGAGAGGGGTTTGTCTGCCAACCCCCATGAAGAAACAGCATGGTAGAAAGATGTTGGAGAAATAGCTGCTCAAGACTGGCCAGGTAGCTCAGCAGATTAAAGCTCCTGCTTAGGCAGAGCAGAGCAGCTATTGAGACTGGGTGTGGTGGTGCACGCCTGTAATCTCAGAGCTTGGGAAGCTGAAAACAGGAGAATCACTATGAGTCCGATCTGTATAGTGAGACCCTACAGACACTATAGACCCTGCACTAAATTAAAAAAGAAAAGAAGAAAGACATCAAAGAAAGAGAGAAAAGTAAAGAAAAGAAGAAAGGAAAGGAAAGGAAAGGAAAGAAAAGAAAAGAAAAGAAAAGAAAAGAAAAGAAAAGAAAAGAAAAGAAAAGAAAAGAAAAGAAAAGAAGAAAGGAAAAAATAGCTGTTTGTGTCAGGGCAGAGAGCTGAGAGCAGACAGCACAAGGGACCTGACGGGGGCCCAGACCCTGCCACCCAACTGCAAGCTTCTACAACAAACATGACTCAATCAACTCGCAAAGCCCCACCTATGGCTGCACAGTGCTTTACTCACTGTAGGAATCCATGAGTCTCAGTCTGACCCTTTGTACCTGGGGAGAAATGGTGGCAGAAATGAGAAAAGCAGGCAAGAAGACAAGAACTGGGTTGGGTGGTGACTGGCCTGCCTGGTTGGCATGAAGATCTCCTGACGAATAAGAAGAGTCTTTATTTATACTTTTACAAAGTTGTAAGACACAAGGTTGCCTAGCGACCAATAACCCACAAGGTCCAGGCAGGATGTTTTTCTCAAGACTGCGGGAGTTAGACTGTTTTAGGCAATGAGGTTTCATCCTGCACTCTCACATAGGATCAATTTCAGCTTCAGTGGCGCCCAGCAACTTACATCTAGATAAACACCATTAGGTACATAGTTCCCAGAATGCTAGAAAACGGGGCTATTTCATCAATGTAGTATGAAGTAATGCAAAGGAAAATAATTTCTAGGTACATAAAATTGCTATAGAAAAGATCAAAGAAAATAACATTCACCTTTCAACTATTTTTAAAACACAAACAAAAGAATTCTGCCTATGCCGGGCGTGGTGGCTCACGCCTGTAATCCCAGCACTTGGGAGGCTGAGGCAGGAGGATTGCTGCGAGTTCGAGGCCAGCCTGGGCACAAAAGTGAGCTCAAAGCCAGCCTGAACTGCACAGTGAGACCCTGTCTCAAAAAGCCAAAAAAAAAAAAAAAATTAAATAAAATAAAAAAAAGAATTCTGCCTATGGCAACTTGATCACTCGACAAGCCAAGGCATGATTTATTTGTGCTTTGTAACACCTGTTAAGATTGGTAAACAAAATTGTATTGCTACATTATGAATCAGATTAGTCAACAGAAAACAAGGCAGTTACATAGATGTCTCAACATAATTGTAAATTTTTAACTAGCAAAAATTATTTGTGGATAGCTCAACCTCTGTATTAATACACCATAGTAAGTTTTACAACGCTTTAACCCTAACAGCTAACACTGCTGTGGTATGATGTTTTTAATTTTTCTGGGAAGATGCTCACAAAGAGAATCGGGGTCAAATGGGGGCTCTAATCCTAGGTTTTGGAGGAATCGTCACACTAATTTCCACCCTGGTTGCCCCAGTCTATACCTTCAACAACAGTGGGAGTGTATATCTAATCTCGCAAAAATGGGATTTGAATAGAAATAACATGAAGAAGATATTAATAATGAAAAGTCCTGCAATATATTTCTCTAATATTGTTTAATTCACTGTTTGCCAAATTTAATTAATAGTTGAGTATTTTACTTTGAATTTCATTTAATGTAAAGAACACAAATGCTTTACGTGGTATATTAACCTTCGCTGAAGAACATAGATCCACCACAAATGTACTTCCCTATATAAAATGTGGTCCATCCTCATTTGAGAATGTTGGAACTTTTTAAAGTAATTCTAAATACAAGTTTATATTCTTTTTTTAAAAAAATAGAATAAAAATACTTTTAAAAACATTAGATATTATACAGAATTTCACAAAACAAAATTATAGAAATTCAACAATGATTGTTGTATTTTGCAAATTAAAACAACACTGGAAGTCCATCTTATTCCAGAAAGAATGACTATCATCAAGAAGGAAACCAGGGACATAGTCCCTTCACTCAGCAGTCAAAAGTACCTGCTTAGGCAAGCTTAGGCAAAGCACAGGGACCACAGTTAGATCCCCAGTACCACATGCTGCACCAGGCTTGTTCCCAGGGTGGGCTGTGCTGGCCAAAAAACAAATGAAAATGAAGGCAACCAATAACAAATGCTGGAGGGCCTGTGGGGGAACAGGAATGCTTCTCCACTGTTGGGGAGCATTTAGGCCAGTGCAACCACGGTGGGAATTAGTACGAACCTTCCTCAAAAGCCTAGCATTAGAGATCCCATTTGATCCAGCTATTCCTTTTGTGAGCATCTTCCTAAAAGAATTTTAAAAAATCATATCACACAGCAATATATGTGCACCCGTGTGTATAGCATAACAACTTGTCATAGCTAAATCTTGAGATATTAAAAAAGTGTTTATCTTCCCAAAAAATTGAATAAGAATTCAACCTTTGTCAGATCCACTAATAAACAGAAACCTTTGAAAGTAAAAGTAACACTAGTGTGCATTACTAGTTTTCTTGACTGAACTTTGTACTATTTTGGAAATATTTTGCTAGTTCCACTGTGCTGAAAACACATTAGAAATCTCTCTTGTGCTCTTTGTGATCACCACAGGCATTTTGCTGATGGTTCATAGATGATCCTTATTTCAGAAACGTTTGATAACTATGAGAGAAGAGTGAGTCTGCCTTTAAAGATCCATCGTTAAGGAAACTTTCTGTCTCAACACAAATTTCATATTCCTAGTACTATAATTGAAAGCCTTGGAGTCATCCTTGACTTCTAACATTTTTAATTTCTTTATTTTTTAAAAAAGAATACAAAATAATAATAATAATAATAATAATTAAAAACATTAGAAATGACACATAATTTCACTAAAAATCACGCAGATTGGACAATGTTCACCATATTGCAAAGAAGGAAAAAGTTTTAAACATTAACTCCAACTTTCCATGGACCAGCAGAAATCAGCAGATAAATAAGATGTAGTATTTCTGCACGATGGAGTGTTACTGAACTTTTGGTATTTTTTATACGTCACACTCAGTCTATAAGAAATAACATAAGCAATAGACTTCAGTGTTCAGATAAAGGAGAGTATCAGGAGTGGGGTTTAACTTTAAATTTGTGGGAAATAACTGCAACCACAATTGATGAAAACCTGAAACAGTTTTCAAGATACAAGCCTTCAAGGAAGCATTCAGAAGGGCTGAAGACATAGCTTAGCAGAAGAGTGCCTGATGAGTGCAGGGTCCTGAATTTTATCCCTAGAACCACTAACTTAAAAAAAAAAAAAAAGAAAAAAAAGAAATGAAGGCAGTAATGACAATGACCCATGAGAATGCAGACATAATGTAATACTGATCATAATCACAACTTCCTGACCCAGAAGCGTTTCCAGTTTTATCACTATTAGTTCAACTTTCCCTCACATATCATCCTGCTAAAAAGTAAGTTCTAGTTTCATTATATCAATAAATTACGACGTACTTCTATGTAACCCAATCCATTTAAAATGATTACTCCTTACCACTCGACTCAAGAAATTTTCTGTACTTTTAACTTTTGTACATTTTAATTATTTTATAGAAACATAAGTGAATTGTAACGTTCTATATATATATATATATTCCAGTGTATCATTTGATAAACTTAGATTTCATACACAGCCTTTAAAACTTCATCACAATGAAGACCACTGTTGGTAAGCCACTTTTTTTCTTTCTTCTCTGAAATCCACATTCACCTTTCCTTGTCTCGCCAGTTGAGCATGGATCCACTTCTTACCAGAACACATGAGTTTTTAGTGCTTTTTGGTTTTTTTTTTTTTTTTTTTTTTTTTTTTTTTTTTTTTTTTTTTTTTTTTTTTTTTTTTTTTTTTTTTTTTTTTTTTTTTTTTTTTTTTTTTTTTTTTTTTTTTTTTTTTTTTTTTTTTTTTTTTTTTTTTTTTTTTTTTTTTTTTTTTTTTTTTTT
>PVJA010006042.1:0-75308 GCA_004027025.1 Myocastor coypus
ACACTTTGAGTGCTCAATAGTTCCATGTGACCAGTGATTATTTGCAAAAATAAAGAATGTTTTCCAGTAGAAAGATCTATTGGACAGCATTGGGCTATTCCATTCCTGCTCCTTTAGGGGATATCGGTAGTCTTGCACGCACCCTTCTTTGGGATGTTTCCATTTCTGTTCTTAAGCTGAGGTGCTGCGATTTCCCGTGAGCTCCTGTTAGCTGCTCTGAAGTTCCCCCGTTTGCTGGTCCTTCAGTCATTTCATTATTTCCTTCTGCTGCATCTGACATTGATGCTGATACCGGAGAGGTCTTGTAGCATGCTGTTGTTCTTTGCCAATTTGTATTTTGGGGTTGAAAGAGATGCTTTACCACTTAGTTTTGTTGAAATACTTTCTTCATAATACTGAATATTAGTTCAAACAGGCAAGTAAAGACTTATTTAGGGTAATACATATGTCTGATATACAACTTTTAGATTCAATTTATATATTCAACTGGTTAAATTGTGCATACTGTTCTCAGTGAATATATCCAAGTGTTTCTCAGTTACATGAAATAAAAATGTTATCTATAAGATCAGTAAATCACGCTGAGTCACGCGTCACTGTAAGGTTGTAAAGGTTGATACATTGTATCAATATGAGAAGTTTAGAAGCTTAATTAAGTGATGCAGCAGGAGGCCGGGGTCCTCATTCTGTAAACAT
Organism: Myocastor coypus; assembly: GCA_004027025.1. Classification (NCBI taxonomy): domain Eukaryota; kingdom Metazoa; phylum Chordata; class Mammalia; order Rodentia; family Myocastoridae; genus Myocastor; species Myocastor coypus. The sequence goes on from PVJA010006042.1 coordinate 697, forward strand.
CCTGAACCTGTGCAAGAGGAGGGCAGTGCCGTACTCACCCTAGGGCAGGTAGCCTGTATACAATATAAGGGAGGAAAAACGAGCCTGCTCTTTCCCCTTTTGTGTTCTTGTTGCTTTTTTCTGTCTTCTACTGCCATGAAGGGTTGCCCCTGTGCCACGCTACCATATTTTTTTATGGACTGCAACTTTTACAAACTGTGAGCTAAATCTTTCCTTCCTTAATTGTTGGTGTTAGGCATTTTGTCTCAGCAATAAGAGAAAAGTAATCAACTCAGGGGTATTCTCTTTTCAGAGTCTGGGCAGATTTTAAGGGGTATATTTAGCTACAGTGAGACAAGATGAGGTCTGAGTTACATTTGCAATTCATTATCAACCTGTGCTCAGAGATCCTCTGTAGTTCTGGTCAACTCAGACAGATGGCCAGTTTATGAAAGCTAGCGGTGGTTCGCTTTACACACACCTGATCCCAGCTTTGCCTTTCATTACTTAGTAGAAATTTATTTGCTTGCCTATTTACAGTGGCTATGTTCCAGAAAAAACCAGGAATGCAAATTAGACTTCTAAGTAAACTGTATTTTTCACTTATTTTTAGTTTGTTTGTTTTTTGGTGGGACCAGGGTTCAAACTCACAACCTTGCACTTGCCAGGCAGGCACTTGTGCCACAGAGCTATCTTCCCTGGACCCTTTTCACTTCTTTTTAAAAAGCCTTTCCCAACCTACCACTACCCATCAAAACTTTTTGTACAGTCAGAGTTAGGATGGAAATTAGGAATTTGAGGTGATATAGTTGTTCTTACATAGAAATACGGTTGCAAATAGGAGATAATGCAGAAGTGCATATAAATATAGTGACCAAAATGAAAAAATATACATCTAAAAACGTATAACTGCAAAATAAAAAGCTTGTCACCCTGTCAGGGGGAATTTCTCTAATTAGATTGTCTCATATTTCATTTACTAGCACCTATACTAGGCAAATACACTGGGACCATGGCAGATCCCTATTCACAGTCCCTGGTTGATAAAGTCCCCTCTGTATGCTCAAATAGAAGCAAGTATCAGTAGATGAAAGCGAAACTAGGGAATGCAAAGCAGTGCTCTTTCAGTGCAGTTGAGAAGATTTCTAAAACAGAGTGGTCATATCAAGATTCATTGGTTATAAAATCAACCTCAGGATCTAGTTTCTCCATGGGCTGTTTAATTAAGTAATTGCACATCTTTTTATAACCATAATAAATTCATCAAACGTGGCTTGGGTAAACCTATAATTCCTTCAAAGCAGAGTTTGAGTTCATGATCAATTCACTATTAATAGACCCTCAATCCCCTTTTTGGCCCAAATGGTAAAAGAAAGCTGAAAAGCCAAGCTTGTCTTTTTATGTTCCCTATAGAGCTACTCATCGTTTGTCCTACATTTGCCTGCTCTATTGTCCTGATTGACTTGTTGTCTAAGGCCTCAGTGGTCATGAGATGTGAATTATGGTTCCACGTAAGACTTGCAGTGAGTTGGGAAGTCAAGCCCTGGTTGAAAGCCTCTGCCATGATTTTCAGCTTGAGTGCTTAATGATCCACAATGCTCTGATTAGTAGAGTATGCAGAGAAAAGGATGCTGCGGTCTAGGTCTCTACCTCTAGAAAGCTCAAGTTGCAAATCGTAACTCTCTACTCAGTTTGCAGCCCTGAATAGCATACCTAAGTTTACTTAGTCTGACTTCCTCATTTGAGATTCCTCTCTAGTACTGTGAGAATAATTCAGTGAGTTAAAATATACTATCTATCTATCTGTCTATCTATCTATCTATCTACCTATCTGTCTATCTATCTATCTATCATCTATCCATCCATCTATCTATCTATGAAAGTGAAACTGGTGAACACAAAGCAGCACTCTTACAGTGCAGTTGAGTTTCTAAAACAGAGTAGTCATATCAAGGTTCTAATAGTTTCATATATACATATAATATATAATATAGATAATATATATGGTGGTATATTTGATATATATTATATATTATATATATTATAATATATAAATAACATATATAAGAGAAATGTGTACAACAGGGCTTCACTCATAGTAAATAACATTAAAATTTCAGCCATTGGTCTGGGGAGATAGCTCTGTAGCACAAGTGCCAGCCTGGCAAGTGTAAGGTTGTAAGTTTGAACTCCAGTCCCATAAATTAAAAAAAAGAGAAATTTTAACCATTATTTTCTTTATTATTGTTGTTGCTGTTTGTGTCACTGGTAGAGACAATTTAACAGTCTACTTTCAAGATAGCTCAAAAGTCCTGGGTCAGGGATGGTTGTTTCCATCCAATCTTTCAGACCTGTCAGGGCCAGGAGAGGTTGCATGGTTTTGTTTGTATTGAATCCAAGTCCTCATGGTGACTCTTAAGTCTATGAGACCAAGAATGAATCTTAAGAAGTGTGTGGGTGCAGAGTGCCTGATAGCTTCCACCTTTTGGACCTAGGATTTTGATTTTTGTTTTGAGTGTTCAGATTGTTGCAGGTACATTGGATTATATAACAAAGTGTGGTCATTGTAACTTTAAAGGCATTTTTTTGTTTGTTTGTTTGTTTTATGTATTTGGTATAGGGCCTATAGGGTCTCATTACACAGATCAGACTCCTAGTACCACCTGTCTTCAGCCTCCCAAGCACTGGCATTATGGGCATGGGCCACCATGTCCAGCCTCAAACACTGTGTTAGTGTACCATACGGGTGAGGCTGGCAAGGCATGCTGGGGATCAAATCCTGGCCCCTGCTTCTGCTTAAGCAGGTGCTTTAATCCACTGAGCTATTTGTCCAGCCCCTAAAGGCATTTTAAAAAACAAGATATTGGATGAAAACTAATGCCTATGCCAAATAGGAGGTGATGTAACATGATGTTTTTCTTTGCAAGTTACCTTCTCTCTAATCTCTATTTTCTCTCATTAATAAAAAAAGAATTTATAAGTAGAAAAAACTTTATACTCCTTTGTACCTCTACTATTCTGTAAATATAAGAAAAAATTTCTGAGATTTGAGTTATAGATTCTTTCTGAGGAAATAATAGGTTGTTCATTAACATAATTTTTTTTTAAAGAAGGAGATATTTATTTAACTCACAGTTTGAGGAGGTTTCAGTCCATAATCAGCAGGTTTCAAGGCAGAGTGGTACATGGCAGAGGGCAGCCAGCCATTCATAGTAGCAGAAAAACAGCAAATCAGCTACAGCAAAAGGGAGGAGCAGTAACAGTTTAGCAGCAGCCAACATAGATAGCTTCATGCAGTCTGAGCATAGGCAAATTTTTTCAGTTCAATCTGATTATACAGTCTCTCTCTCTCTTTCTCTCTCTGTCTCTCTGTCTCTCTGTCTCTGTCTCTCTCTCAGCAGTACTTATTTATTTGACACAGGGTTTCGCTATGCAGCTCAGCCTTGTAGTGTTTGTCCTGTCTCAGTCTCTCCGGTGCTAGCACTGCAGGCATGCGCTACCATGCCCAGTGGTGCAGCCTACATGGTGGGGTTCCAGGCTGGTATGGCATGTGATACCTGGGACTGAACTCCAGTCCCTGTGCTTTCCAGGCAGACGCTCAGACCACTGAGCTGTCTTCTCAGCCCCCAGCCTCAATCTTTTTTTCTACGAATTATTTTCATAACATAACAAATACTACGGTGGTATTTTATGTCTTTTTATTTTAAGCGTTCTGAGGACTATGTATGGTTATTCTGTTGTGGTTTCTATGTTTATTTCTCTGCTGTATTGAACATCTTCTCATGACTTATTTTTTACCATTTAATATCTGTTGAAGGGTCCTACTTATTTTTTCCATTGGATTATCTTCTATTGTGAATGATTATTGGAATTTAATTAATGAGTTAAAATTTAACATAAACTAATTACCAATCTTTGATAGATACTTGAATCACAAATATCTTCATCTTTGGGTTTTCTTTTTAAATTTCCTAATGATATCTTTTCATAAATAGAACCTCATAGTTTTATTATAAATGCCTCTTTTATCTCAAGGATATTTTCTTGTTTTTGTTTAAAAGTTGTATGGTTTATTTATCAGTTAGATAACAGTGATAATTGATATTTTTGTTTTCAGAGTATCTGTTATGAGGTAGAAATCCAAATACATTGTTTATAATGTTGATATTCAGTTGGCCCAGCATAGCTATGAAAAGACCATATTTTCATCTCTATGCATTAGAGTTTATGTTTGCATTAATGAAGTGATTTGAATTTGTGTAATTTTGTTTTCAAGAACAGTTATAGTTTGTTCTAGGTATTTCCTTTGTGCACTTTCCACACTTTCTTATAATCTTATAATGGAATTGGACAGCTGGTAGCATTTCCATGTAAATTTAGAATCAGCATGTTAATTCCCTTTAAAAAGCCTAGTAAGATGTTGATCATTATTGCATTAGGTCTATAATATTATAAAATGATTTCCTCCACATCTATCAAAATGGTGATATATTTTCTTTTTTTGTACATTTTTTGATTTTTTATTAATTTAAATGAGAAAGAAATAGCAAGGAGACAGTTTTAAAACAGGTTAATAAGACAGTTACAGTAATTAATACATTGCATATTGTCTTCATAGTAGTTATTTCGGAGTATAAGATGCAGCTATGGTATCTTGTCTAAACATTATTAGTACAAATCTTGCTTCTCTTTGAACTAAGAGAAAGTAGCTGTATATTTATCTATCTATCTATCTATCTATCTATCACTACAAAATGGTCCATTTATATCTGCCTTTTTTGTTTTCTTGTGTCAGAAATGGGTGTTCCATTGCTGTTAGAGAAGCTATATTTGGAGAAGTCTTTAAAGGAACTTTTCATACTTGATGCCAGTTCAAATACTGTAGGTACTTGTCTTCAGCAAAATGACCCAATATAGTCCAATAGACCATAATAGTAGCCAGTTATCAGTAGAACTAGTCTTGTCAGAAGTTCTTGACCTGAGCCTTTTACAGCTCAGCATATTAATATGGCACTACTTTTTATATCTCATGGTTATACTTTTCTGCTGGATGGTTAAGGTCAAGTTAAAGCAAGACCTATATAACTAAAAATGTAACTTTTGTACCTGACAAAGTCAGTCAAATTCCCTCAGGATTTACTCTGAAACCATGTACAGTAGCTTATAGATCTTTTGTCAGTGCCAGCTATCTGGATGAATCGTAGCCATTGCTTGAGCAATTTGCTCTCTGCAAGCCTGAGATAATTTTTTTCTCTCTTAAGTGACTCTCTACATGCTGCAAACTAAAATTTGACCATGGTCTATCAGCATGCACTAAATTAAAGTCAAAATGAAATAAAGATCTAAATATTAAAACAGAAACACTAAGTCTCCTGGTAGAGAAAGTAGAAGGAAATCTTGAAGAAATCAGGGTAGACAAAAATCCAAATGCAAATATAACAGTTGAAAGAATCAACAACCGGGACCTCCTTTTATTGAGAAGTTTTTGTACATCAAATGAAATTACCAATAGAATGAAGAGGCAACCCACAAATTTGGAAAAATTCTTAATTAATAGGCACTCAGATAAAGGTCTTCTCTCTAGAATTTATAAAGAACTAAAAAATATTAGGGCCACCAAATTTAAAGACCCAATCCAGAAATTGGTATCCAAGATGAACACACAATTCTCAGAGGGAGAAATACTAGAAGCTAATAAATACATGAAAAAATGCTCCACATCACTAGCCATTCATGAAATGCAAATTAAAACAACCCTGTGATACCATCTCACCCCACAAAGAATGGCTATCATGTAGATATATTTTCTTTTTTTCTCTTAACTAAAATTTTTTTTAACACTTTATTAATTGATTTCCAAATATTAAGATAAGCCTGTGTTCCTGAAATAAAATTCACTTGGTCATGTTGTAGACAGCTCTGTAATATGTCTCTATATTGCATTTGTTAATATGTACGTGTGTTTTGAACTTTTAAATTTACATTCATGAAAATATTTACCTCTAATTTTTTCCTCCAATGAGATATTTATATTTTATTAATTTTTTGGTTTATAAAATGAAAAGATTTTACAAGACTGTTATAATTTATTTCTTAGGCTGGGGAGATAGCTCCATGGCACAAGTGCCTGCCTGGCAAGTGCAAGGTCATGAGTTTGAACCCCTGTCCCGCCAAAAAATAAAATAAAACAATATAATTTATTTCTTAAATGTTTGGAAGAATTTTCTAGTAAAGCCAACTGTTTCTAGAGCTTTTGTAGAAAATATTTCAAATTTACAGTTTTACATAAAGGTTGATCTGTTTTTAATAGGCAAGGAACCATGCAGACTTAGTATTTCTTCCTATGTTAAGTTGGTAAATTGTCTCTTTAAAAGAATGGTCATTGCACTCAAATTGTCAAATTTATTAAAAGGAAACATGTTTATAATGCTGTCCTAACACTTTCTATATCCATGAATCTACTGTCATGCTTTTTTCTATTCCCATTATTATTGTATTTTTATTTTCTTGAGAAATCTTCTAAGAGGTCTGTGATATTTTCTTAGTCTTTATTGATTATATTTTATTATATTTTTGCTCAATTTCATTCATTAAACTTTCCTTAGTGTGATTTGTTATCTTTCCATAGATTTTAAAGTTCGTTTTCCTCATAGATTTTAGTCTTTTCTGTTAATATAAGCTTTTAAAATTTTCAGTTTTGTTATATAAGTAAGTGTTGATAGTGTGAATCTTACCTTTCAGTTAAACATATTTTCTAGGCTGACTTTAAGCGTATAATCTCCCTGCTTCAGCCTCTCTAATAACTGCATTATAGGTATGTACTACTATAAGACCCTGTCTCCAAATAAGAAATAAAAAAAGATTGGGTTTATAACTCTGAGAAAAAGCTCTGGGTTCATTCTCCAGTACCTCATTCTCCACCACACAAATTATTACTCTTGGTTAACCTAAGGATTACTTAGAGGTGAATCTCTTAATTTCTACGTACTTGAGAGTTTGTAGTTCCCCACCTCCACTTTATTTTTCTGAGAAGTTCTTTATGTCTAGCTTAGATTCAGAGTGGTTCAAAAAATATGCTCTCAAGATTTTGATTTGAGAAACTCATTGAGGTTTGTTTTATGACCCTAAGTGTGGTCAGTTTTGATAGATGTTCTATGTGTTCTTAAAAATAATTTAAATGTTGCCATTATTTGTTGCATTTGTACCAATTTGTCAATTGTGTTATATAGATTTTCTCTATACTTACTATTTTTTGTTGTTGTTTACTTGTACTGTTAGTGATTAAAAGAAGTGTGATTGTGAATCACTATGATTTAGGTCTCAGTTTTCCTTTTACTTCTTTCAGCTTTTGCTTCACACACGCAGTATTATTGGATGCATTCAGATTAAGAATTATTATATGTGTCTGACAGTTATTTATCTCTCAAGTCCATCATCTTAATACCATTAGGAACTCTTGCCCTAAAATCTACTTTGTCTATTACGAATGTAGCTACACTAGTAGTAGTTCAGCAAGTGTTTGTATGCTATATCTTTTTCTATCAACCTTCGCGTGTTCTCATATTTAAGGTTTGTTTGGTGAGCAGTTAATTTTTGTGTTTTTTTGCGGGGGTGGTGGTCTACAGGTTGTTCAGGGTTTCACTACTAGATTGGATTCATAGTGATCTACGTCTTTGCAGTCTCCCAAAAGCTGGGATTACAGGAACACACCACCATGACCAGTTTCAATTGCTGTCTCAGCATGCCTTAGAGGCGGGGCCAGCACAGGGATCAAACCCTCATGCCCTGCACTTGCTTGCAGGAGTTTTCATCAGCTGAGCTATTTGGCCAACTCTTTTTTCTTTTTCCTATGATGCTTTTGTAGTGTTTTCACACTGAGCCGCATTGTCTAAAAGTGTTTTTCATCTTTATTCAAAGGAAATGTTTTCTGGGAATAAAACCTAAGTACATCCTGCTGTATCAGATACAATAGTCTTATAGAGAGATACTACCTTTTTGAACTTCAGATAGTTTGAGTAATTGATAATGTATACTTTGACCTGGGTGTTCTTTATGAGGCCATGTGATTTCTTCTAACACTGCTTCATTCTAATTAAAAATAAGTGTGGCTTGGATAGAAAACTGCCTCTATCTGGGTCAGTTCTACCATGTACTCACCGTGTGACCTTGGCCAAGTCACTTAAGCAACTGAATCAATTTCCTTATCTATAAAATGGGAACAACATGATATTGACTCCAGTTCACCAGGAATTTAGGAGTTTCTTCTGAGATATATATGAGAATGTTTTTAAAATGCAAAGTACCAGTCATATAACATTTTTTATTGTTCTTACTGTAATGGAAATGTTTTCAATATATATAATATATGTATATTATATAGATATCTCCAGTATTCTTTGATGCATGCACATTTTCATCAACAGCTGCAAGAGAATGGAGTATTCCTGTATGTAGTTTTCTTTACATGTGCCCTTCTGTGAATTAAAGTGTTAAAAGTTACATAAATTTATTTCTAATCTTTTAAGAAACTAATATGAAAAGTAGAATCCTGCCTAGTTACATAATTCATAATTCCTATAAGATTAAAAAGGATCTATCAGTTAGAAAAAATACAGTCTTAATGTTAGATGCAGGGAGGAATTTACTCTTTAGTTTTCTTCATAGAGTAATCAGAAAGGCTTCTCTGTTCATGTAGAAGTAACTGTTTTGCATGTTTAATCCAAATCACCATTAGGTTGGTTTGGGCTTATAATGTTCTATTTCATCCTCCCCGAGGGAGGGTTCTACATTTTAATGTGAACTGAAAGTAGCTACTCTCCTTCCCTATTTACAAATGGATTATAGTTGGAAAACTAGTAAAGAATTCCAGCTTCCTTTTTTAAAATGCATACATACAAAGCACAGTTTAGGGGGATAAATTAAAATTATACTTGGCACACACACTATTAAAAGTGCCTTAGGAAGACAATGTTTAGTTACATTTTATTTTTCTTGCATAGAGACTGCCTTAGTTACTCTTCTCTCATTGCTGGGACAAACACCTGACACCCAAAATGAAGGAAGGAAAGGTTTATTTAGCTCAAGTTACTGGAGGTTTCAGTCCATATTCAGCTTGCTCCGAGGCAGAGAGTCACGTGGCAAAAAACAACCTTTCATGGCTGTGGGCAAAGATCAAAAGCGAAGGGAGGGCCTGGCAGGATGGCTCAGTGGTCTAAAGTGCCTGCTTAGGAAAGCTTGGGCTGCTGCAGGGACCGCGGTTCAATCCCCGGCTCCACATGCTGCGCCAGTCCTGCCCTAAGGGCAGGCTGAGCCGGCCATAAAAATAAGTAAACAAACAAACAAAAGTTCTGAAACAAGAAAAAAATAAAATAAAAATAAAAATAAAAAAAATTAAAAAAAAAAAAAAAAAGCGAAGGGAAGGGAGGAGTAGCAGCAGCTCAAGTAGCTAACTTCTGTTCCTTCCATTGAAGGGCAAACTGTGTGCTCCAGGGGAGGTGCAGCACCCACACCTGCAAAAATCAATCACAAATTCCAGAAGCTGCCCCCTGACTGCATGAGGCTTTGGGAGAACACCTAGACCAAACCATAACAGAGACTCATTCAAAAATACATTCCTAATAAGGTGTTTTGAAGCTATTTCATTGTTATTTCTTTATTAAAAATAATAAAACTAAAAAGAAAAAAGAAAAAAATTCGTAGATCTGTTTTTTAAAACTCTTACTATATGCTGGTATCTTGCTAATTATTGCTTTGTTCTTTCCTCTTTGGAAAAAAAAGCAGCCATTCAGATTTACCTTTGTGTTTTATTCTTTCACTTTATAAAATGACTGTTTCGATAAATATGCATTCAAATGGGAGGAATGCCAACAGGAAACAACAACATTTGAACAAGTATCTGAAATGTAGATGAGCATCGCATAGCCAATGACTCCATACCTCTGAGGTTTTGTAGAATGCAGAAATTTCAAATCTTTCCTTATTTGAATTCTTTGACTTTGCCTTTAGGTCACTGGCATGCATTTTATATGAGATGTGTTGTATGAACCACGCATTCACTGGCTCCACTTTCTTGTCTATTGTTTTCAATATTGTCGGAGGGGACACGCCTTCACTTCCTGAGAGGTATCCAAGAGAACTCAACACCATCATGGAAAGGTCTGGAAATATATCTGTTGTCCCAGAAATGATTTTAATTCATGTTATTACTTTTAAGAGAAATTATGCTTTAGTTCCTTTGAAAAATAATTTTCTGTTTTTTTTTTTTTTTTTTCACATTACAGCATGCTGAACAAGAGTCCTTCATTGAGACCATCTGCCATAGAAATTTTAAAAATTCCCTATATCGACAAACAACTACAGGTATTTAAAATGAAAAGAATTCTGAGGGAAAGGTATTAGCACTTATATTCATATTTTATAACTTGAGGAAATGCTGCAGAAACAAGATTCATTAAGAATAAGGAAGTGCAGAGGAGCAAGATTAAACAAGCTGAGAGAAAGAGGACAGTCTACAGAAGGCTGCTGATGAATGCTGCTTCCCTAGTGCCATCGGGAGTGGGACCTCAGGACTCGACTTCTTCCCTATACTTGACATTCACCTATGGCTTCTAGGTGGGCAGAGTGTACCTCAGCAAGTTGGAAATATAACCCCACTAGGACTAATAGCAACACTACAATCTGGGATTTTCAGCATTTATTATTCTACTTCTTTATTACATAATTCAATACTTAATGTTTTATTGATTAAAACAGTTTATTTTGTTTTCCTGTGGATTTGAAAGTTGAATATAGAGGATGTGCCTCAGGTGGTAAGAAAAAAGCAAATGAGCCTTCTGGGGCAGTTTTTTTTCTTTTTTAACTTCCCAGGCTTAACCCATCAGGCAAGTTTAATCTCATTACTTATCTATCTATCTATCTATCTATCTATCTATCTATCTATCTATCTATTTATTATGGTTCTGGGATTGAACCCAGGTCCTTAATATTGAGCTATATCCCCAGTCCCTTTTTCAAACCATCGCTGTTGTGGGACACGGCCTCACTTAGTCAACCCCGGTTAGGTTTGAATATTCAGTTGTCTGGAGTACTGATATGGTTGCTGTGCCCACCACACCTAGCCTATTTTCTTCTTATTTTAATAGAAAATGCAGAGCAACTTGAACAGGAAGCTTTTTTTTTTTTTTTTTTTTTTTGCCTTTTTGAGACAGGGTCTCACTATGCAGTTCAGGCTGGCCTTGAGCTCACTGTTGTAGCCCAGGCTGGTGTCGAACTCACACTGATCCTCCTGCCTCAGCCTCCCGAGTGCTGGGATTACAGGCATGTGCCACCACACCCGGCTGAACAGGAAGCTTTAGTAACCTTTGTAGTAACTTTAATAGGAACCACAGAGCAGCTAGCACCTTCCAGAGGGCTGCGCCTTCCACTGTGGCACCAAGCTGTCAATGCACAGGAAGCACGTGATGGTGGCGGGTGTCACTCTCCTGTGCTGAGCCCTGTGCTGACACTGGGGAGACCAGATAAAAGGGACTGAATGGTTCCTGGTCTTTCAAAGTTTGCCTGCTAGTGAAAGAACCTAATAGCCAAGAGAAAATAAGCAAACAAAAGATCTCAAACACTAGGGAGAAAGAAGCAGCAGGCTGTAAAAAAAAAAAAGACAGAATCTTCCAAAAAAGCAGCCCAAAGAACCTAAGAAACAGTCACAACAGGCACCAGGTCTGAAGGCCCTGGGTTACCTGTTGTTTCTGGAGGCAGACAGGGAAGGGAAGGTTCTTATGTAAAAACCTGCTCTCAGTAGAAGATGAGAACTGGGAAAGCAGGACATGTGGAGAGGCCAGCTGAAGATCCTGGGTTCTTTGTGACTTGCGCTTTGTGCTTCTGCTGCCCCTATTCAGAAAAAGGGACATCATGTTAGCGGTTGGGATCAAAAACACCCTGGAGCAGCAATGAATGTACAGAGGCAAATGGGGGATGGGTAGGGCAGGGGAGTCAGGGGTTCTAGATCTACCAAGAGTAGGAGGAGGCAGTGCAAGCCACTTGCCCTGGGGAAAACTTAGATGACACCAAAACCTCATAATCAAGGTAAGTAACATTTTAAGACAATAACTTAAAATTCCAAATTAATCCTAATAATCCCTGGCAACAAGAACAACACCTAAACTTTTAAAAAAAAAAAAGGCCTACGAGGGTCCAGGATTAAGTTGAAGTAAATAAGGTAGAGCTGTGAAAGTTGATAGTTGGATCTTTTATTAAGTTTTTGATACTGTATTCTTTATAGCATTGTGGAGTTGGTTTTGATTTGTGTGTGTGTATTTGGTACAGAGTCTCATGTAGCTTGGACTCCTAGTGATCCTCCCCAGTGGATCCAACTTCCCCAGTGCTGGGATTACAGGCGTGCGCCACTATGCCTTGGTCTTGGTGGTCAGTGTGCCCAGGGACAAGGCTGGCAGATTTTTAACATAATCATTTAATAGAATTGTATATTCAGCCAATCTTGGAGGCTGAATTTTTGGTGGCCTTCCACAACCTTTGCCTTATCCTGCTCCTGCCCAAGGAGGAGACTGGATCTCGTCCATCACAGGCTGAGGAAAGAAAGGCTCATATGCGTTGGAGCTGGAGGAGGCCTGCATGTGGTGGGGACCAGGGTTGACAATGCAGCCAGGGAAAGGGGTGCTGAAGAGGCAGCCTGACCCTGCAAGATCTTCTCCTATAAGCTACCATGAAATTGTATGTGACCCCTGTAAGGGAACAGATGATATCTGCGAGCTTTGTTTGCAAGCTCCCTGCTATACACCATACAGGTACGTAGTGGTTCTATGCCGTCACGGTGGAAGAGGAACCTTAGCTTTGCTATGGTTGCTGTTCATTGTTTTGTTTCTCCCCCTCCCCAGCACCTGAGGCTTAAATACTCAGAAATGACACTGGAAGACAAGAATTCGGATTATCAGAAGGAAACTACTCATATAATTAATGCCATGTAAGTAATTGCTTTGTTTTTAAAATGCCCACTCAGCATAAATGTTAAGTGCATTTGTCTCTAAAAGTCTATTAGGGCAAAGCTGTCTACATGGTGCTTCCTACAATCCACTTAAGTGTTGCCAAGAAATTAAAGCGTTTCAGAAATGTGGAGTTCCAAAGCTCCTGCCCCAGGTGGTAGCAAATTGCAGCCATAAAAGTTTAAACCACCACTCTTGCAGAACTGCAGGATAGCTCTGCAGTTGGCTCCTCAGTGCACAGAGAAGCTAGCATCTCAAGCAGTATACTATAGCAATATTTATGTTAATGAGCTCTGCACGATAAGCATAAGTAGCTTTCATATGTTGTTTGCTGAATGCAAACTAGAAGCATATCTGCTAAGGAAGGTATTGTTTTGTCTTGGGACAATTAAAAACAAACCAAAATTAATTCCTTGCAATACATTAAGAACTATAGGAAGTTCGCTTCGCAAAGAACTATAGTGAATTCTTAGTCCAATTTTTCTTTTTCTTCCTTCAAAACTTTTGTGCTGCAACTTGCAATAGCGCAGGATATGAGGCTACGTAGGGACATCTATGGGTAACTGTGCACAACTCCAGGGTATTTCTTTTAAAGACTAAATCTATTAATTTTGTGGTAAGAACTCTATTTTACCTGATAAGGACCCAGAGATAATAGCAGTTCCTTCCTAGAGGTATGCAAGGCAGCAGAGGCCCTTGGTAGGCTGAACTTTAAGGCCAAGTAGCCAAATACACTCTCTAACACTCTGCCTGATGGTTTCCTGACTGCAGCAGGTTTGTTTTCCATATTCCCCTGCAGACTAAGGAAACTGGCCTATCAGAGACACCGGCCTAATTCACGATCCCCCGTTAAAGCGCGTTACCTGAGGAGGGTGTCTATTTTTAGGCATGCGCCTAACTTCCTTTTCTTGGTTACCATTTATTCTATCCAGAAAAGTTACAATTTCTAATTCTATTTTGTTAAGTAGAAACGTGAAAGTAGGTGATATCTTTAAAATACTGAGCTAATTTGAGCTATGATTTTACACTGCAGTTGTGAAGTCATTTGCTTAACACTGTTTATAATCAACAGTGTGCTAGAACCCACTTGCCAGGAGGATTCCTCTACCGTGACATATTGACATCAGTTAGTCTCTCTTATTTCCAAAATCTATGGCTCTATTTTAAGGAGATCTGTTTGGTCTTACAAAAGAATGGATGGGTCTTTGTGAAAAACTGCAGATACCTTAGAGGCTCTGGTCTGGGTGATATTCCAGAGGGATAAAAACTACCAGTTTTCAGTACAGTTTTCTTGTGGTGTTTCTTATTAAGGAAGGAGTTGAGTGCACAAACCATTCTCCAGTACTGGGCCCTGACCAGGTCAGACAGGGAAGTGAATGTCATAGATATAGGTTATAGGTCTTTCAGTGCCAGATCAATGTGAGCATCCCTCTTTCACCTAATGAAAAGGTCCTTTAATAATGGCTAACATTTTGGGGGGTCAGGGGGACAGTTACCATACACTTGACTTTTAAAATTACTTTATATGAACTTACTCATTTAAATGTGGAGCACTTCCATGAAATTGCTACTATGCGTTGTGTTTTTTATAATCATAGAGAGGTTAAGTAAGGTCACCCAAGAGCATATAGAATGTCACAGAATGTAACACAGCACTGAAGCCAGGGAGTGGTATTAAGCTGTGTGATAAATTACTAAACCATCCTGCCATAAAATGGTTTGGATTAAGCCTAGAATATAAATCATATTCAGTAAAAACTGGAGGTTATAGAACTATCATTTTGGGATGCTTTTTATGTACCTTTATAGAAAAATTATCTTAAATCCTGTACTTACTGTAGCTCATTCTTTAAATGGTAAAACTGAGGTTTGGTTTCTTGCTTCTGACTACAGAGCTAGGTAATGGGGGCAAAATTCAAGCCCTGCCTTACTTCAGTGATTACAGCCTCATCCACATGGCTGAATTGCTCTGCCAGGCTATTCACTCTCTAATGGCTAAGGCCCTAATTTGTCTAACCTTATGAAAACCAGGCGCGGGCAATCAAATGAACAGAAATCTGGGAAGCACATAATTTGTTTTTAAACAAAAATCTAATTTGAAAAATACTGCCCATTGACTTCAAGTTCTAGCTGGCTCGTTACCTCTATGGAACTTATTAGTTTCTGCCTTGCCTGTCTCAAGATGCTTTTGGTTTCTCAGTAGCATAATGATAAGTGTGTGAAATATTTGTTTAATTTTTCGTCGTCTGTTTGGGAGGGGTGGCATGTGGGGAGTCTTTGTTGTTAGTCTTTATCATTTATAGGCAGAAAAAGATCCACCTGCAGACTCTGCGGGCACTGTCTGAGGTGCAGAAAATGACGCCCAGAGAAAGGATGCGGCTGCGGAAGCTCCAGGCGGCGGACGAGAGAGCAGGGAAGCTGAAGTAAGCTGCTTCTCCTCGGGTGCCCTGGGCCCTTTCTTACTTTATAGGCTTTCAGGAAATTCAGTGAAAACAATAAAAAACCCAAGAAAAGGAACTCAAATATATACAATTATATATTAATTTACTTATTTGCTTTAAAGATAATTATTGAGGCATACTGGGTTCTGGGTACCATTGATATTAGGCCCTCAGTATGGTGGGAAAAGAAAGATTGAAAACATGGTAGGTTATCAGCAATAGAAATGGGGTCAGTCTCTCAAAGAAACCGCTGGGTTGGTGACACTTTCTACTCATACCCAGTGAGAAGCTAAAAAGAAAGCTTTTGGATGCCAATCTCACTCCCTAGCTGCTTCTGCCAGAACACCCATCTCCGGGGAGAGGGCAGCATGCTGGCAAGAAATTGTTGCCTCGTGGAGGGAAATAAATTGAAACAGCTCTGTTCCTTCAAGCAAAGCGTTTAGGAAAGTCTGCGCCTGGGGCAGCGCTGCTGGTAGGAGATGTCACTAGGAATGCAAGTATTGGTATGAAAAATTTAATTTTAAGCAGTGCTTGGGGTGTGGAGGAAGGAGAATCCTTGTATCCTGCTAACAGAAGTGTAAACCGGTACAGCCACCATGGGAAACAGTGTGGAATTTCCTCAAAAAACTCCTGAAAACGTAACTTCCATATGATATGGCGATCCTGCTTCTGAGTTTATATCCAAAAGAAATTAAATCAGTGTGCTAAAGAGGCAGCAACACTTGTGTTCACTGTGGCCTTATTCACAGCAACCGAAACACACTCAGTCTAAGTGTCTGCCAAAAATATGTCATGTATATGTGCACAGTAGGGTTTGATTTAGCCTTGAGGAAAAGGAAGTCTCATCAGTTTTGACAATGTGGATGACCCTGGAGAGCATTAGGTTAAGTGAAGTAAGCTAAGTGTAGAACAGATACTATATGTTCATATGAATATCAGTATTCATGTGAATGAATCGAACCCACGGAAGAGGGGGTAGGATGGTAACTGCCAGGAGTGGGGGAAGGGCAAGGAGGAGGAGATGTGAGGCTGGAGGAGCGAGGTCTGGGCATCTACTGCACATCATAAAAACTAATATTAAGGTAATCTCTATATGAAAATGGCTAGGATGGTAGGCTTTAAGTGTTCTCACCACAAACAAATGATGTTTGTGAAATGATGATGGCTCTGTTAATTAACCTATTCAAATCATTTCACAATATACACATGTGTCAAAACTATAAACATAAATCTGTGTACTACAAATATAGTTTTCTCAGTTAGACCTTAATAAAGGTGAAACATATACACATACAAAGTCAGAATTTCTGAGAGTACTAGACCTGAATTTCTTAAGCCATTTTTCCAGTTGTTCTCTTCTTCCTCTTCCTAGTTTTTGGTGGTTTATTTTTTTTTAAATGAGCATAACATATTTATTGAGGGAAACAAAGCTCCTGTATGAGAGAGGGACAGGAGGGGGATCTTGAGTGGGTGTCTCCTGGAATTTTTGGTGGTTTAGAAGTCTCAAGTAAGACCTAGAGAGACAGAAAAGACCTGATGCAAATCTGTTTATATTGTGACTATGTTAAGATATCTAAAACATTGTTGAGAGGCATACTTGTGCTTAGAACACACATAAGGATCAACCAAAGACTCTAGGAAACTATTTTTTCCCAAAGGCTTCCTTTAATACATATAAAAACAGATTTCTGCCAAAGTACATCCTGAGCTGTGGTGTGCTACTCAGTGCTGAGCGGCCAGCTAAGGCTGTGGGGGTAGCTGATCTGGCTTTTGGTCCCTGTGGTGTACAGACTCCATCAGGAGTGACCTTCTCTCAGGAGAACAAGCCAGTTTGTGCAAACCAGTATGACACTGAGCATAGATTTACTGGGAAAATATACTCATGCAAATTGCTTGAGCCACTGCAACTCATAACCTCACATCTATTTCTTTTTTTTTTTTTTTTTTTTTTTTTGTCTTTTGGAGACAGGGTCTCGCTATGCAGTTGAAGCTGGCCTTGAGCTCACTTTTGTAGCCCAGGCTGGTCTCGAACTCGCATCGATCCTCCTGCCTCAGCCTCCCAAGTGCTGGGATTACAGGCGTGCGCCACCACGCCCGGCCCTCACATCTATTTCTGCCACTGAAAAATTTTAATGTCTCCAGAGCACCAAGATTCACATAATTGGCTAAGAGTAAAAGGAAGATTAAATCTATTCAGATAAAAATAGATTAAAAAGGCAAATTTAATAATTTACATATGTACTACAAATTATTCATATGAAAACTACCTTTATGGACAAAAGAAAATCATAAATCTTCCCCATGACAGAATGATGGTTTTATGTCATCATGATATCATTGAAAAGCAATGCATTTTATATAAAATAATTTAGATTTTATGAATAATTTGGATTATGATTTCAATCACCATTCCTGGAATTCAAAAGAGATTGTATATTTTACCTAGAAAATGACTGTGGTGTCAGAAGAGTTATAGTGCATTGATTTTATTGATAAGAGAATTTTGCTGAATAGATGCTAAGTGAATTGTCAAAAAATCTATGTATAAGCTATTGCAGAAGTAATCACAACTCAATTCTTTTTCCAAACTTAGTAGCTATTAAACTCAACTCTATAACAATAGAATAAAGAAAATGTGTAGAAAAATGTGTAGAAAGTTCTCCTCTAGTGATTTACATCTATTTTTCCATGAACTCTTTGGCATGTTGCTCAGTTTTCATTTTTAATGGATTTGTTTTTATGGAAAGCATTTTTTCAAATTATCACTGCTTGGTATTTGGGGTACCCCAGCATCATATTCAGGATGCACACAGATGGGTTTTCTTTTGCCTCTTTCTGCCTGTTATGGTTTATGTGTAGTTGTCCCCGCAAAGCCTCATGCAATCATGGGGTGGGAACTTCTATAGATTGAGACTTGATTCATGATCCCTGAGATTATGTGTTTTAGTACTGATGGGATTATGGGTCTAAGTACTTCTGGGATTATGGGTGTAGCCCAAGGTGGATAGGCTGAGGTGGAGAGCCTGAATGTAATATAAAGAGAGACAGAGAAACAGACTCAGGCTGTTGCTCTGCTGCCCTATTTGGTTGGCTGCCTCTGCCACCATTTTATTGCTGTTCTGCCGCCATGAGCTGGATGCTTTCTGCCCTGTTCCATTCAGCCTTGGAGCCAGCCAAATATAGACTGAAACCTCTATAAACTGTGAGCTAAATAAACCTTTCCTTCCTTCATTTTGAGTGTGGGGCATTTGTCCTAGCAAGAGTGATAAGTAACGAAGATGCTGCCTTTGGGGATATCTGAGAAGGTTAGGAAGCCAAAGCTTTCTTGAGTGTGCTATGAGAGAGAACTGTGGGGTGCTGTTGGTATACAGTATCCCACAGGAGAGTCCTGCTGGCCTGGCTTCCTGGCTCCTGTCCGCCTGCTAAAGCAAGGATTATACTTAGCGGTATAATGTGGCTATGATTTTAGCCATTTGAAGTCATTTTTCTACATTCACTTTTAACTTCCAGAAAGATTGTGGAAGAAAAGTATGAAGAAAATAATAAACGGATGCAAGAACTGAGATCTCGAAACTTTCAGCAGCTGAATACTGATATACTCCATGTAAGTACTCACTCACTGTCAAGCTTGCATAGAACCTTTCCTTGCTTCAGCTTCTTCAAATTCCTGGGAATGGAAAACAAAAGTATTCAGACCAGCTTTGCCCAGTTTTAAGGAAGGATCTAAAATGCAGCTAACAACTGGTGACAATGGGAATTCAAGGCAGCCATTGATCACTTGATTATTCTGCAAGATACTGAGTGGCCACTGTGTTTGAGATAACTGATTTGGCACTGAACGCATAGTTGTTTAATTAAAATGATTAATTTGCAGAACAAGTATGAATATATCTAGTTTTTAATTCTACCACTGCTACTGATGTTTATCTCTTTAGGTTATGATTTCTTCCTGTCTTATTTGAATTCTTTTTCTTATGTCTTTCATTCATATAACTGTGCACCATTTTCATACCTTCATTCAAACTTTGAACATATCTAAAACTGAATAGGGCTACAGGTTCACTAGAAATGGACCCCAAATTCGTGTTCTCTGCATTCCAAAGTTCTGCCTAGTGCACACCACTTTCACTAATGGCTGGAATACCACTATAAGCCTTGGCATAGGCTCTGATACTTACAGTGGTCTTTTTGGGTCATTTTTTGGCAATTGACATCAAGACTGACTTCATAGTCATTTCATTCATATAACTGTGCACCATTTTCATACCTTCATTCAAACTTTGAACATATCTAAAACTGAATAGGGCTACAGGTTCGCTAGAAATGGACCCCAAATTCGTGTTCTCTGCATTCCAAAGTTCTGCCTAGTGCACACCACTTTCACTAATGGCTGGAATACCACTATAAGCCTTGGCATAGGCTCTGATACTTACAATGGTCTTTTTGGGTCATTTTTTGGCAATTGACATCAAGACTGACTTCATAGGTCTCTGTTAGAAGCACCTTGGGGTGGAGACATTTGTGATTTCTCACTCAGTTAAGATTCTATGTCTGAAAAAGAATTTTTCTCCCCTGGCAAGGAGAATCAGTGTTAGGGCCAGCCAGATAGCTCGGCAGACTAAAGTGCCCACTTAGGTACAGTATAGTGGCCAGGTTCGATCCCCAGTGTGCCATGCTAGCCCTGCTCCTGGGGTGTGCTGAGACAGCAATTGAGAATGGGCACGGTGGCACACACCTGTAATCCCAGTCCTTGGGAGGCTGAAAACAGGAAGATCACTATAAGTCTGATCTACATAGTGAGACTGTGTAGACCTTGTACTAAATAAAGAGGAAGAAGAAGAAGAAGGAGGAGAAGAAGAAGAAGAAGAAGAAGAAGAAGAAGAAGAAGAAGAAGAAGAAGAAGAAGAAGAAGAAGAAGAAGAAGAAGAAGAAGGCAAAAAGAAGAAAAGAAGAAGAAAAAGAAGGAGGAGGAGGAGGAGAAGAACAAGAAGAAGAAGAGGAAGAGGAAGAGGAAGAAGAAGAAGAAGAGGAAGAGGAAGAAGAAGAGGAAGAAGAAGAAGAGCAAGAAGAAGAAGAAGAGGAAGAAGAAAAGAAGAAGAGGGAGAAGAAAAGAAGAAGAAGAAGAGGAAGAAGAGGAATAATAAGAAGAATAATCAGTGTTCTCGATGCTCTGAGACAATCCCCTGAAGCGTGAGCATAATTTCCTACAGCTTGGTTAACAGAGAGCTCCAAATCCTGGGTCAGGCAGGAATCCTCAGTAGGGCTTACTCACCCCTGGACATTCTCTCTCTCTCTCTCTCTCTCTCTCTCTCTCTCTGTCTCCCCCCCACCCTCTCTCTCAGAGAACTGCTATTGGCCTACTTCTATCAATTATACAGAGGGTCTGTATGCTTTAGACTTAAAAAATCCAAAGTGGTGTCAGACAGTGAGCCTAAGAAGCTGACCTCAAGAAGACTCACTCTTCATCAGGCCAGTTAGCACCCAGTGTGGGGATGCTAGAGATGGGTGTTCCAGTCCAAACCCCTTGGTGCTCCTCTGATACCTGGTAAGTCAAGCCAGCTATGGTCTGTTGCAGGCCTTGGAGGCTTGAGAGATGAGGATGCTCCGGCCAGGGGAATTGATGAGTGGTGATACAGCACTGCTGTTGAAATGGTGCAGGCATCTGAAGTAGATCCTGTGAAAACTGAGTGCCATTCATCCGCTCCCTAGACACCTCCTAGGCCCTGCAGAGATAACCCGGGGAGGTGGACCTTTCTTTTTTGTTCTGTCTGCTTTGTCCCCATTAAACTGACAGCTGCATATTTTTGCAGATCTGACCAAAGAAGCTAGTAGCACTGTAAAGATTTTGAGTTCAATCAGTGCTAGTAACAGTGTTGCTTTTTTTCTAGAACATTCATGGACCCCTGATTCTAAAAGTTTTCTCCCTAAGATTAGAAACCGAGAGCTATAAACATGGTAATATTTTATATTATCAAACCTAAGTGACTGTCTTGGTTATTTTTCTCTTGTTGCTGGAACAAAATATAGGACACCAAATTTAAAGAAGGAAAGGTTTCCTTAACTTACAGTTTGTAGAGGTTTTGGTCCATAATCAGCTGGCTCCAAGGCAGGGTGACATGGCACAGGAGTCACAGTTCAAGGCAGAAGAAGGCATAAAAGCAGTAGGAGCAAAAGGAGGGAAGAGCAAGCCTTGTTTCCTTCCTTTTACAGTAAGGTGGCTACTGCTGTTCCCAAAGCCTATATATCCCTCATGCCATCTAGGTGCCCTCCTCTTTCACAGGCTAAGATATTTACAAAGTAAAGACCCTGCTCCTCTGCTGAGTGGCTTAATTGAACTTCTAAACTTCCCAAGTTGACACAATGTATCAACCTTTAAAATCCACCGATGTCAACTTGGTGACCAGATACACTTGTTTAAACCAATTTCCAGATACAAAAACATTCTTATTATTATATCAAAACTTGAACATTGTAAAACTGCTTCAATAAACCTTAAGAACTAGTGTTAAATCTATCATTATATTACATTAGAACCATAATATTCTGCCTCTGGACTGCCAAAGACTTATGTATTTAGTTCATCTCTAAGAGTTGCCAAAGTCCTAACAGTATCCACATTGTTGAAAAGTTCAAGTTCTAAGTCTCCTCTGAGATGTAAGCCAAACTCTTAGTTGAAGGCCCCTGCATAAATGAAAAGTCAGACACTTCCAACATTCAATGGCACAAGATAAACACTTTGATTCCAAAAGTTACAAACAGGAATACAAAGGATTGGGACCAAAGCAAGTCTACAATCCAAAATAAGTCTACAATCCATCTAAAACATTAAGTCCTGTAGTTCCACGTGTGGCACCCCAGACAATCCATGGCAAGTTGTGAGCTCCAAAGGCCTGAGTGACTCCACCCCTGTGGCACGTCTTGTGGTTATAGCTCTCACGGTTTCTCTTGGACATGCTTTGCTTCCTCCTTGCAGATTTCCTTAGATAATTCCTATGCCTGGATTTTCCAAACTTCAGAAGTCTCCATTGCATCTTTGGCTTCTCCCTTATAGCCTCACATACTGTCCTTCAGAGGCACACTGCCTGGCCCCCCAGGCCTTCTGAAATTGAGGTGGGAGCTTTCTTAACCCCACAACTCTTACAATCTTTATGCACCTAAAACCAGGAACATGTGGGTGATGCCATGGTCTGCTGAAGGCAGGAGCAATAGACAGGCTTTCCTCTCTCTTTGCTGTAGGGGTTGGTGCCTAGACCACTGGGAATTCTGAATCCAATTCTGAGAAGAAACTTCTCTATGATGCTGCCATTTTGGAACATGGTGCTCTGTGGTTTTCTCCTAAAAGCAGTCTCCTGCTTTTACAGTTTTGAGGCTGCAAAGGATAAAGGCTTTCTTTTTCTTGTGATTCTCTCAGGCTATTTTTTCTATTCTTCTGTCTCTTCTCAGCTATCTATATTTCCTCAGCTTTGTCTTTGTAGTCTACAGATTTCCTGGAGCTTCCTTTCTGACCAAACTCACAATGTATTTAATCATCTTGCTGGGATCTTTGCTCTTGATTCTCATAGATTTGGCTAAAAGCCTCCAACAGTAGCACCTCAACATTAGACGGCCTTGAAATTTCTTTTTCCAGATTAATTAGTCCACCACACTTTTCAGCATGTAGACAGCCAGTTTTTCAAGCACCATTTGTTAAGGAGGCTATCTTTCTTCCAGCAAACAGGTTTGGCCCCTTTATTGTAAATAAGATGTCTGAGTGTGTTTGTATTTGCTTCTACAACTTCTAATCTATCTTGTAACCTATTCTATTGATCTTCAGGTCTTTTTTTTTTTTTTTTTTTTTTTCCAATACCATGATGATTTTATCACGGTTGCTCTGTAGCATAACTTTAGGTCAGGAATTGTAATGCCTCCTGCCTTATCTTCGCTGCCCAGGATTATCTTCACCATTCTAGGTCTTTTCTGGTTCCAAATAAATTTTAGGAATGACTTTTCCAGGTCTGTGAGGTATGTTGATGATATTTTGATAGGAATTGCATTAAATCTGTGCAACAATTTAGGGAGTATGGCTATCTTCACAATGTTGGTTCTTTCTATCCAGGAGCAGGGAATATCTTCCCATTTTCTGAAATTCTCTAGGGTCTCTTTTTTCAGAGTTACTGTAGTTTTCATTGACTAGATATTTTTCTTCTTTAGTTAGAATAATTCCTAAGTATTTCATTTTTTTCAGTGCTATTGTAAAAAATATTCTTTAATTTCCCTCTCAGTGTGTTTGTTATCTGTGTAGAGGAATGATGTTGAATTTTAGGTGTTGACTTTGTATCCTGCTATGCTACTGAATTTCCATATTAATTCTAGTAGCTTCTTCGTGGAGTTTTTTGGGTCTTCCAAGTAGATTATCATGTCATCTGCAGGTAATGATAGTTTAACATCTTCTTTACTGATTCTTATTCCTTTTACTTCTCTCTCTTGTCTAATGGATCTAGCTAATGATTTCAGAGCTATATTGAATAGTAGTGGTGATAGAGGGCATCCTTGTCTTGTACCAGATCTGAGAGTAAAGACTTCAGTGTTTCCCAATTTAGAATTATGTTATCCTTTGGATTGTCATAGATGGCTTTTATCAGATTGAGGTAGAGGCCCTCTTTTCCTATTCTCTGTAGGACTATGAACATGAATGCATGTTGGACATTGTCAAAAGCCTTTTCTGCATCAATTGAGATGATCATGTGATTTTTGGCTCTGGCTTTATTGATATAGTGTATTACAGTTATATAGACTTGCATATATTAAACCATACTTGCATCACTGGGATGAATCCTACCTGGTCATGGTGTATAATCTTCTTGATGATTTGCTGTATTCTATTGGTGAGGATTTTATTGAGGATTTTTGCATCTATGTTCATGAGAGAAATTGGCCTGTAGTTCTCTTTTTTAGTTGCATCTCTCTCTGGTTTGGGTATCAGTGTAATACTTGCCTCTAGGAATGATTTTGGGAGGATTGTTTCCTTTTCAATTTCATTGAAGAGTTTGAGAAGTACTGGGAATATGTCTTGTGTAAATTTCTTGTAGAATTCAGTGGTGAGTCCATCAGGACCTGGACTTTTCTTTGTCAGTAGACTTTTTATTACATTTCGTATTTCATTGGCTGTTACTTGGTTATTGAGAGTTCTCATATCTTTTTTTTGCCAGGACCAGGGTTCAAACTCATGACCTTGCACTTGCCAAGCAGGCACTTTTGCCACAGAGCTATCTCCCCAGGACCAAGAGTTCTTATATCTTCTTGATTCACTTTGGTAGTTTGTACCTTTTGTAGGAATCTGCATTTCCTCCATGTCTTCAATTCTGTGGGAGTAAAGATTCCCAAAGTAGCTATTAATGATCCTCTGAATCTCTGCTGGGTGTGTAGTAATTTCACCATTTTCATCCCTTATTGCTTGAATTTGAGTCCTTTCTTTCCTCTTTTTTGATGAGGTTAGCTAGGGGCTTATCAATTTTATTTAATCTTTCAAAGAATCAGCTTTTTGATTCATTAATTCTTTGTATTGTTTTCTTTGTCTTGATTGAGTTCACTTCTGCTCTAATCTTTATAATTTCCTCCCGTCTTTGGGCTTTGGGTTTCATTTGCTCTTCCTTTCCTAGTTGGTTTAGGTGCCACATAAGAGTATTTACTTGTTCCATTCTGTTTTCTTAATGGGTGAGTTTAGAGCTATAAATTTTCCTCTAGGAACTGCTTTCACTGCATCCCATAAATTCTGTTAGGTTGTGTTTGAATTTTCGTTAAATTGTAAATATTGCTTAATTTCTTGTTTCATTTTATCTGTAACCCACTGGTTGCTGAGAAGGATGTTGTTTGATTTCCATGTATTTATGGGGTTCTTGTGATTTCTTTTGTTATTTATTTCTACTTTTATTGCACTGTGGTCAGATAATATGTATGGAATAATTTCTGTTTTCTCGCATGTACTTAAGCATGATCTATGCACTATTATGTGTGGTCTATTTTGGAAAATATCCTGTGTGCAGCTGAAGAAAATGTGTATTCAGAAGTGTTTGAGTGGAACACTCTGTGTATGTCCACTGAGTCCAGTTGTTTTCCAGGTTCTAGTTCAGTTCTGTTACTTCTTTGCTAAATTTTTGTCTGCTTGACTTATCTTTTTACTTTTTGGGATAAAAGAGGTATTAAGGTCTCCTGTTAATACTGTGGTATTGAATACTAGATCTTTCATGTCTATTAAGATTTGTCTTATATAATTTGGTACTCCCGTGTTGCGTGCATACATATTTATGAGTGTTACCTCTTCATCTTGAATTTTCCCCTAACCAGTATGTAGTGGCCTTCTTTATTTTGTTTGAACAATCTTGGTTTGAAGTTTAGACTGTTTGCAAACAGGATTGCTACCTCTGCTTTTTTTTTTTTTTCTTTTCTTTTCTTTTTTGAGGTGCTGGGGCATGTAGTATTGTTTTCAATCCTTTAATGTTTATGTTAAGTATCTTTAGGATTTAAGTGTGTTTCTTGTATACAGGATATTGTTGGATTTTGTTTCCTTATCCACTCTGCCAGTCTATTTCTTTTAATTGGAGAATTGAGTCCATTTACATTGATGATTATAACTGAAATGTACTGACTTATGATTGCCATACCATTTACTTACTATTGCTTACTCCTTTTTCTCCTGTGTTTAATTGATTGCCCTATTTGATGGACTCTTTCTGGTCTCATTTGTTGAGTTTGGGTCATTTTGGTCCCTCTCTGAAATATCTTTTAGTAGTCTGTGTAGGGTTGGTTTTGACGTCATGAAATTCTTTAGTTGTTCTTTGTCGTGGAAATACTTCACTTCTCCCTCATACTTGAATGAGAATTTTGCGGGGTTTAGCAGTCTGGGCGTAATTTGTTTTCATGGAGAATTTGAAGCACTCTGCTCCATGCTCTTGTTGACTTCATGATTTGTGAAGAGAAATTTGCCATTATTCTGATGGATTATTCTTTAACAGTGATCTGTTTCTTTTCTCTAGTGGCTTTTAGTATATTATTATTCTTCTGGATTTCTGGAATCTTGATTATTATATGTCTGGATGTGTTTTTAGTCAGATTGATGTTATTTGGAGTTCTGTATGCTTTAGTTACCTGAATGTCTGATTGTTTCCTCATATTTGGGAAGTTTTCTGCTATTACTTCTGCACATATGCTTTTTATATCATTTGTATTAACTCCTTTTTTCTCATTGATTCCTATTAATCTCACATTGTTCTTTTTTTTGGCATCATCTTCCAAATGCTGAATTATTTTTTCTTTCATCCTAGTTGTTTTTCTGAGATCTTTTCTTGCCTTTTCACCAGCAGCAACTGTGTCTTTAAGATCTGAAACTCTTTCTTCACTTTCATTCATACGGTGTTGCCAACTTTGGTTGAGATTTTATTTTCTCGTATATCTCTCTGAAACTGTTTCATGTGATCTGTTTCTTTCCTATGTTGCTCATTCAAGGACTCCACCATTTTTCTATTCTCCTCTAATTTTTTAATCAATGTCTGTTTTAGAGGCATTTATTAAGTCTTTCATTATAGTTATCCTTTCTTTCTCTACTTCAGAGATTATTTCTGCTCTCATTTCCTCTCTACCTTTTTGCAACTAAAAACACACCCTGACATATAATAGTCAAGATCCCAGAAATCCAGAAGAAGAAGAATATATTAAAAGCCACTAGAGAAAAGAAACAGATCACTTTTAAAGGACAATTCATTGGAATAATGGCAAATTTCTCTTCACAAACCATGAAGTCAACAAGAGCATGGAGCAGAGTGCTTCAAATTCTCCATAAAAACAAATTACAGCTCAGACTGCTAAACCACTTCAGACACTCTTAATTTAGAGATGTCTTGTTTTACTTCAGAGGTTATTTCTGATCTGATTCCCTCTATACTTTTCTGCAGTTTTTTTTTTTTTTTTTACTTATGAAGTTATCTGCAATCTGAGTTCCTCCATAAGTTTCTGCATTTGTTTGTTTACTTCAGATGCTACTAATTCAGAGATCTTGGCTACATTATTCTCATTTTCTTCTATGATAGTGTCTCTTGTATTTGTTCTGGGTGGGCTCCAGACCTGAGATTGCATTTTATTCCTTCTCTTTATCATTCTGTATAGCAGTGATCTCTGACTTTTGGTGCAGAACTGTAGTGAAGTTATGCCTTTAGCACCTACTGAAATTTAGTTCTGGATCTACCAAGTTTGATCTTGTCCAGATATGCCTGGCTGTGTCTGGCTTCTGTGCTCAGCTTCTTCCTGCTGCAACTTTTGGATGAGAGCCTGCTGTGCTCCTCTGGCAAGATGCTCAGCTGTTTGGTTAGGTGATAGGTCTGACCCTCAGCCTCTCTGCAAGGCATTTTGCTGCAGGGTTCTACAGTAGATGCTGGGGGCTGGATTCTAGGCAAGGTCGAAGTTCTGGTGGCACAAGAGCGCAGGCTTAGCGTTCCTGCCTACTTGCCCACCAGTTAGGAGCTGTGGGCAGGGGCGGAGTTCCACTGGTAGTGCAGGGGCCTTTGGCTGAGAGGTCCTAACTGCATGCCCACTGGTTAGTCGGTCCAAGATGATAAATGTTGGTTCTTTTTATTTCTGATACAGTTGCTATAGGTGTTACAATTTTACTCAATGATGTACGGCCCTTCCATCCTGTGAGTCAAGTGCTTTGGGTTCCTCAACTGCTAAAGATAAATCTCAGACCACAGACCAGGCAGAATCACAAGACATTCTGTTATCCATATGTTGTACCACAGAATATGGGAGGCAGCCAAAGCATCCTAATCTTGGAACTCATAGAAAATGGATTTCACAAAAATCCTATGTATTCTCAACTTATCTCCTTCCTAGTTGTCGCTCTTCTGTCAGGAAGGTGCAAAGAGTACAGGTAGGGATGTAACCTTTGCTGCACTAACCAGAGATCTTAGTTTATCCTTTGATCTTACAACATTTAGTGCCACCAACGTCTCTGAAGCTGACCTTTCTAGGGCACATATTCCCAGTTTATATGCCACAGCACAGGCAATGCTCCTGAGAGAAGTGAGGCTCTTCTGTCTGTTCTCCTTGAAGGCTGTGCCCTCTTCCCATCTGGCTGGGGCCTACGCAGCTGCTTGGCATCCTGGGCTCCCTGCTCCTTTCTGGGTGCTGCATCTGCTGTTTTCCTCTGTGTGTGATTAGCATCTCACTTTTTCTCTTTTAAATTTCTGCCTTCAGGAACACCTTCTGACCTCTCAGGTCCCCAGTCAACTGGCTGGCTTTCTTCTTCCTCTTCTTCTTATTCTTTTTTTCTTTTTTAACTTTAGGGAAGGATCTACAGGATGTTCTGGGTCTCACTACTAGATTGGACTCATAGTGATCTGCCTTTTACAACCTTCCAAGGGTTAGGATTGCAGGCACATGCTACCATGCCCAGTCTCAATTGCCATCTCAGAATGCCCTGTGGGTAGGGCTGGCACAGCAGACTAGGGGATTGAACCCCTGGCCCCTGTGCCTGCTTTCAGGTGCTTTAACCTGCTGAGCTATTTGACCAGCCCTTCAACTGGCGTTCTTCTTTCAAGCCCTTCCCAAACTTAAAAATGTACCTGAGTCACCCATGGATCTTGTTAAAAATGCAGATTTGGACCTCTTTGGTCTGGAATGAGGCCTGGGATATCATATTTCTAGGAAATCTCTGCTGGTTCTGTTGCTGCTGGCACAGGGCCATGGTGGATTAATTCCAAAAAGAGTAGGACTCTAAAAGGAGCAGTTTGCATTCAGATGAAGGAAGAAAGACCCAGAAAAATCACTAATGACCAGTTCTTCTTATAATCACTGTAGGCAGAAAACCATTTAGTGGAGCTGGGTGTGGTGGGGCATGCCTATAATCCCAGCACTTGGGAGGCTGAGGCAGGAGGATCGTTGTGAGTTTGAGACCAGCCTGGGCTACAAAAGTGAGTTCAAAGCCAGCTTGAACTGCACAGTGAGACCTTGTGTCAAAAAAAAAAAAAAAAAAAAGCATTTAGTGGAAACAGAAGGAAAGACAAGGTGGCTTCAGAGAAGACTTTCTTGATGGCCGCAGGAGGTTGATGAACAGAGAATGCCAGGAGGGGAAGAAACAAGTTTAATCATATTCACAAACACAAGAGCAAGGCAGATTTATTGATAGCCATAGAACAGGTGAGAAAGAATGGTCATAGCCAAACACTTTACAGAGGGACCCCAAGGGTTTCAAACATCTTAGAAAAACGCATTGTTGAGTGAAAGAAGAAAAAATAAAAGATAGAAACTGCATTAATCATATGCAAGAGACTAAAGAAAATGTGTTAAAGTATAGAGAGCTAGAGAGGCTCTGTTCTTGAGTGCTTGCCCTTTCCCTCACCTCCACACCTATCTGTGATCTAATTCACTCCTACTCTCATTAGGGGTCTTTCTCAGCTTCTTCTTCCTTCTCTCCTGCCTTGCTGAAAGAAACTTCATTATACTGTATTTAAGAAGCACTTGGAGAGAATCATAGATAGGGGAAAGAACGGGCTTCCTATGTCACACAATTTCTTTGAGGCTTTGAGGAGAATGGCTGGCTTTGTTTTCTAGACCCTAGCTGGTGTCTTTTATTTTGACAGGCATTTTCTGCTTGGCTGAATATTGGCTTTGAGATCTTGCAGCACAGCTGAATGTGGAATGACTTTAGGCATTGTCTCTTTAAAGGATGATAGCTTAAAAGCAAGTGGATACCGTAATATATGAGACAAGCCTGCCCGTGTGTTATTCGATGGCACAGACAGCTGTCCTGGTGCTAACACTGGGCTTCTGTGCAAAGTGTGCAGCAGACGGGATCCCCATATGTGGAGCAGCAATGGGGATCAGAGACCACGTCAAGTCACTCTCTTCCTAAGAGAAGCAATTATAACAATTCTATCTGTTCTCTTCAGAAGAACCTCAGTAAATCAAAGCCAATTGAGAGCCTGAACACTTATTTTCAAATACCTTCTGAAGTACGTGTAGGAATGCACTTCGAGCACCATCTGCTCTTTATTCTTGCAGTTCTCTGTGTTCTGTCAATGATCCTTTGAAATTTGGAAAACAGTTGTGCCTCCCAAAACACTTATTACACAGTACTGAAAGTGAGCTTCTTTTTTTTTTGAGACAGGGTCTCACTGTGCAGTTCAGGCTGGCTTTGAGCTCACTTTTGTAGCTCAGGCTGATCTCGAACTCACAACGATCCTCCTGCCTCAGCCTCCCAAGTGCTGGGATTACAGGCGTGAGCCACCACGCCCAGCTGAAAGTGAGCTTCTTAAAGCTCCCAAGGACCGTTCTTTCCCAAATACCACACCACAGTGTGGCAGGCTTCTTTTTACCTATTCATTTAAGATTGCTTTGGCCTATTGTGTTAATTTCACTCCTAATCTAAAGACACTCTTTGACTAATTACTCATGAAAACCATTTGTCAAGGGAAATACTATGCATCAGATCTGGGCCACAACCTTCCTCCCCCCACCCTACATCTTTGCCTTAGAAAAAAAAAAAAAAAAGCAAAGTAATTTACTTAAAATATCTGTTGATATATTTTTATTTTTTGAAGTGCTTATTTTCCACTCATGTACCCTCTGTTTTTCTTTTAGGAAACTAGAATTCACAGGGTTGCGAGACTTCTAAAGCTAGGAGAGAACTTAGTACTCATTGAGACCAATACTTGACTTTTGAGTTGAGAAAACTGAACAGGCCTGGAGTAGGATGAGGCAGATGGACTGCATGGTGCAGGAGCAAAGGAGGTCCTGGCTCCCCACCGCAGATGGGACCTGTACTGGCCTTGAGGCTGGATGCTTTGCATCTTAGACTCCTGGTTGACTCTAGTTATGGTCCTAAACCTTGGTCCCATGGAGGTCAAATGCTTTGCCCTGGTCACCTGTCATTAATTGAAGGATGTTTCTCTTATCCTATTACTGTCCTGACCCACGAACATGTTGCAAGATTTAAGGGAGAGGATGATGTAGATATTTCTTCCTCGTGTTCTAGATAAGAGTACTGTTTCACTGTGGCGGTGATATTTCCTTCTCTCAGCTTCTCATGAATTGTTAATTCCCTTTCACAAGGAAGTAGAGGAACCGGCTTCAGAGAACCTGCCTGAGACTCAGCCTATTTCTTCCCTGGAGCTCTGTGAACTTGAGTCAAGCGTAGAGGATACCATAGTTGACCTTGGATATCATGGTATGTGTTTGCATCAGCTGTCAAAAAATCTTGGCTGCCTCTGAGAGAAGCCCTGGATGTGTGTGAGCATCTGCCATTATCTTGCCAGGACTGAGCTGGATTCGGTATGAAAAGCAGACAGGTTTTCTGTCCTCTGTTGTCATCTTCCCCTCCTCTTTCCTCTTTCTTCTTCCTTCACCTTTTTTTTTTTTTTTTTTTTCACTACTAGAGACTGAACTTAGGGCCTGCACATCGAGCTATTCCTTCAGCACCCTTCCTTTATCTTTTGAGAGAGGGTCTTGCAAAGTTGCTCTGGTTGTGCTAGAACTTATACCTCCCTGCTTTACCCTCCCAGAATGATGGGATTACAGGGACTCTGTATCTTTCTAATAAGGGAGTTAAGTAAGAAGCTCGCCTCATGAGGCATGCTTCCGAGTGGGTTAAATCAGATTGTCATTAACCTGACTCTGAAATAGTGTAGGCCTGACTGCGCATGCTGTGAAGGATTGCTTCCCTGCCCTGTGAATAATTCACAAAGTCCTCATACACTTAAACTAAAGATATAAAGCGAAGCTTTAGAAACTCAGCCTTGCAGTCATTGTCAGAAAATTAAATTCCTCAGCATCATCACCCAGCCGGAGGTGATACATCATCATCTAATCTTTAAAAGCATGAACTTCAGGGTGCATAAGCTGGCCCTATAGGGAAGCTCTGGGATCGAGTCTCTCCAGGGCCTAATTTCTTGATCCAAGAAACAAAAAATAGTAACAATAGCTCCTCTAAGGGTCATCGTAAAGAGTAAAGGGCAAGGCATTTCAGAAGTGATCTTAGTTCCATGCCCAGCACAATGAAAGAGCTGCAGAAGCATCAGCACTTTGTGGGAGTTTATGGACAAGGGTGTTTTCTCACTCTTGTTCACCAACCTCCCCAGAGTCTAGTATAAAGTCCTAAGGACACCGTAAGCACTAAGGAAATACTTCAGTAGCACTTGGTTTGTGCATGTCATATATAGCATGTGGCCATGAAAAGGAGAAGCTACCAAAGCACACAACAAAACTCATCAATGTGAAATGTGATGCTACCTGAAGGAAGTTTCATATGAGAGTTTAGACTGAGTGGCTCCTCATCTCTTGTTAAAATTAAACAAAAGAAGAAACAAATCTCCAAACAAAAATGTTGTATCTGGGAGTAATACAAAAGTCAGAACTGCAATCAGGGACACAAATGGAGACTTACTTGGTCTTTCCAATGTGGAGAGAATTAAATAAAATCTGTTTCTATTAGGACAGAGAAATCACATAGTTATTAGGGGAAAAGGTTCATTGGTGCATGAAACTGGGAAGCCCCAATTGGTAAGTGGAGCAGTTGCCCTGTATATTTACTCTTAATGCCACCATTGGCAGTTTCATCATCATTTTCCTCAATTGCTATGAAAAAGGTTTTAAAGGCAAGATAGGCCATTTGGTAGAATTGGCCTTCTGGGGCAGTTCCTACAACAATTGATTACCACCTGAGCAGTTTTTCCCTGTGGCCTTTCAGTTCTATGATAGATCGGTATGACAAGAATGTGTTCATTTGTATGGCCCAGTTTCTGCATGAAGGCCTAGGACCATCAGTATTTCTTTACAACAAAAGAAATGAGGAAAGTGGTTGTCAAAGGTGGTAGTGGCAGCAGTGGGAATTGACTCTAGAAGGCCACAGAACACTGTTGGTGGCACTGGTAAAGGTTAATACCTTGATTGTGTAATGGCTACCCAGATTTATATATTTGTCAAAAGTCATTGAACTCTGCACTTTAAATCAGTGTATTTTATTACTTATAAATAAAATTGATAAATAGAACATCATTAAGGCATACAGTAAAAAAGAATTTTAAAAATACAGTAAAGTGAAGAAAATAATCACAATATTACTGTTATGGTTTATATCTATTTGTCCCCCCAAAGCCTCATGTAGTCATTGGGCAGGGACTTCTATAGATTGAAACTTGACTCATGAGTCACTGGGATTATTTGTTTTAGTACTCATAGGATTATGGATCTGAGTAGGGCTTGGACTATGGGTGTGGTCTAGGGCGGATATCCCAAGGCAGAGAGCCTGATAGGAATATAAAGAGAGACAGAGAGACAGACTAGAGCTATTGCTCTGCTGCCCTGTTTGGTTGGCTGCCTCTGTCACCATTTTATTGCTGTTCTGCTGCCATGAACTGGATGTTCTCTGCCCTGTTCCATTCTGCCTTGGGCCAGCTGAATATGGACTGAAACCTCCACGAACTGAGAGCTAAATAAATCTTCCCTTCCTTCATCTTGAGTGTCGGGTATTTGTCTCAGCAATGGTAGAAAAGTAAGACAATTACCCACCTATCTGTCTTTACTTCTGCTAATGACTGGAAAGAGATGAATGTGAGGTCACAAAAATAGAAAACAATTGGGTTGGCTGCTAGTGGGAAGTCTTTGTCCAGAAAATGATGCTAGGATTGGGTACTTCTAATGCCAGCCAAACAATATTGTCATCTTCAAAGTGTGCTAATGGAGCTTTCTGGGCTTCTCTTGAGAGGAAAACTTGTTGCTTATTGATAAGGGAATAGCATCTTTTGATTCTTCTCTCCTCAGTCTACAGTAGGAAGGCTCACATTTGATTAGCTTCCAGTGTCTTTAAGACTTGATTTATAAAGACAGATTGGTGATGGTTTCATTCTGTATTTTTCACATATCTCTTTGAGTTGCATCTGTGTTTTATGATAGTGTTTCTACCTGACTCTGATATCTATCCCCGGGAATACAGGACACTATCTTTGCTTACCAATTTTCTGAATTTTAGAGGATAATTGAAATGATTCTAATATTCAGTAAAGATGGGATGATTTTCCACATTTAATAATTTAGAGCATTCCTTTGGCATGACAAGCTTTTAGTTGAAACACAAATCATTGTATTCACTTAAACTTAAAAGTTATTGAAAGTTAAAGTAGGTCCAGCTGACATCTGCCCAACTAGCCACTGTGCTGTGGTATGCTTAGCAACCGTGATAGGAACTGGAAGACCATCATCCCCAGAATGCCAGGCATCCCTGGGGAAAATCGGTACCCATGGACTTCTCAAGATAAGTTTCTGACCCATGTGATGCTATAATCCATCATTTAGCTAAATATAAATTACATAGAGTTATTAAACTAAGGGCTATACTGGTAAGGCCTGAAATACCCTTGAGTGATCTTGCCTGACCCATCATGGTTAAGCAAAAAATAAAATGAGCATTAATCAGGCTTTAAGACAGGGTGATATATATATATATATACTTGTAATACAGAAAAATTTCACGTAGTGTGTGTTCTGGGTATACTGTGGTATGTTTTACCTACAGTTACTTTATTTTTCACACATTCAGGTCTCAAAGTCGTGATCAGGTGTAATGTGTATGCTACCTGGAGACTATTTTCATGATGCCTAGAAGTAGCTAAATTACCCTCTGATTCAGGAAGGAGAATGGTGTAGATCTGTGTTTGAGTTTTGACTTTCCCAAGTACTGATGTGGAAATACCAATCAAGACATTAAATTCTCTGTAGCTTAAAGTTTTTTTTTTTTTTTTATCCAGGGCTGACCAAATAGCTCAGTGGATTAAAGCACCTGCAAGCAGGTGCAGGGGCCAGGGGTTCAATTTCCAGGCCTGCCTTGCTGGCTTCACCACTGGAGCACACTGAGAAGGCAATTAAGACTGGGTGTGGTGGCACACACCTGTGATCCCAGCTCTTGGGAGTCTGTAAACAGGTGGATCGCTGAGTCAGATCTAGTAGTGAGACCCTGAACGCCCTGTAGATCCTTCTCTAAAACACCAGATAAATAAATAATTTTTATGCATGTAATAGAGTCCATAATACCAAACTCAGAATTTTAATGTACTGAGTGTGGTAATATATACTGGATACTATGACTATATCTGGATCAGTCAGTGATAAGAGCTCTTTTTGCCCAACTCAACCACAAAATATTTTGATGCAGTTTATTGTCTATTGTCTACTTGATCTAATTTAACTCATCTTTTAAGACCTAGCTCCAAGGCTTCTTTTTTTATTTTTTATTTTTTAGTATGACAATTCCTGAAGTACCTCATCAGTGCTCCTTGATTATCTTTAATAATTATCTTTTTCCTTTATGAGAGAAACTACACCTTAATATGCCATGATTTGCACCTGACTGATACTTAACTTGGATCCTAAAACTGAGATATCATTATTAACAAACCTCTTGAAATCCATAGTTGTTTGATCTTGTTTTTGTGAGTGTGGTTATAGTGTGTAGCCACTTTGTGGTGGCTGTTTTGCTCTTTTCTGTTCTTATTTTTATTTCTCTCTTCTCTCTTTCCCTTATCTTTTGCACCAGTTTCCCAAAGTTGGTGTAATCCCACTTTGTCCTCCAGACTTGCTTCTAATCTCTTCCTATCCTACTTCTATTTTCCCCCTAAAGTCTTTTAAATTTTAAACCCTGAGGATAAAATTGACATGCTAAGGATTTACATATTGCATAAAATGTTATGGTCTACTTTAGATTTTGTTATTTAACTACAAATCTAGTAGTACATATGTTAAGGGTGGCAAATTAACAGTTACCCCAGTTTGTCATTTTGTAGGCTATGATCGATGCTACTGTTATTGCTAATGGAACTACTTTAGCTAAAATCAACGTAATTTTCTAAACTGCTATTATTTTTGATATTCCAAGACTGAGATTGACCAAGTGTTATGAAAATCCCATGACACAGTGACAAAGAACCAGGGGCTGTGCTAAACAAGAACAAATTTTTCATCCTTCCAAAATTGAAGAAATGGGATCTTGCAACAGACTCAAAACCCAAAAACCAGTTTCACCCACCACAGGCAATTTACAAGTATGATCCCAGGAATTAAACTAAAAAAAGAAAAGGAAATGATAAGACACTTAAACAAGATGCAACAATAGAAATTCAGTTCACCAAAGGCAAACCCAGGAGGGAATGAGGGGGGATAATTCAAAATCCACGAACCTGGCCTCTCTAAATTGTAACAACAAAACAGCTGAATAAAACTCAAGAAAAAAAGAAATAATTTCTCAAATAACTGCAGAGATACTATCCATAATGAAT
Organism: Myocastor coypus; assembly: GCA_004027025.1. Taxonomy (NCBI): domain Eukaryota; kingdom Metazoa; phylum Chordata; class Mammalia; order Rodentia; family Myocastoridae; genus Myocastor; species Myocastor coypus. Next base: position 37,402 of record PVJA010006042.1, read on the forward strand.
ACCATGCTTAGTGACTGTAGAGCAGATACAGATTAAAAAAAATAGTGGAGCTTAAGAAAATTACGGAAGCCATCAATACTAAACATAGGAAATAAATGGAATTTGTGTTTTAGTTACTTCCCACTCATTGCTGAGACAAAATGTATGTCACCTAAAATTAAGAAAGGAAAGGTTTATGCACAGGGGTAACAGTTCAGAGTGGCAGAAGACAACAAAAACAGCAAGAGCAAAAGTGGGGGAAAACAAGCCTCCTCTCCTTCCTTATAGTGCAAGCAGGTTATCCTGTCCCTTAGGGTTGGTATAGCACTCACAATGTCCAGCCCTGCTCTTGTACAGGATGAGAATGTTTACAAAGTAAGGACCCACTTCCTTGCCAAATCACTAAAACTTCTAAACTTTCCAAGTTGACACAATGTATCAACTATTACAATAAAGTAGGTTCAAGCAGATATCCAGGAGAATAAAAATTCCATTGAAAGTATTCATAGAAGATTAAGCCAATGTGAGGACAGGATATCAGATATAGAAAACAGGCTTGTAGTTAGTGCTCATGAAAAGAACAGTTTCTTAAAAAATAGCAAAGGACCATGAGAAACCAATCCAACAGCTTCTAGATAAGGCAAAGAAGAACAATTTAAGATTATTTGGGATGAAATGAACAATAGATAGATAGATAGATAGATAGATAGATATAGAGATCTATCTATCTATCTAATTATCTATCTTCATAGTTATCTTGGCAAAAAACCTCTTTGGTAGGGAAAAAGAATTTGGCATACAGTTAAGTGAGGCATATAGAAGTCCAGTTAGCCATGATCAAAAAATCTACACCCAGGTATATTATAATCAGGAAATTCTACACAAAAATAGAATCTTAAAAACTGTTAGTTGAAAGAAATAAATTACTTATAAAGGAAAGTCCATGCAAATAAACCCTCAAGTCAAGGAGACCTAGGAATAAAATATGTCAAGTTCTTAAAACACCCTTCAACACACACTGATGTATTCTGAAAAAACTATCATTTTTAAAATGTATTTTGGTATAGGGTCTCACTATGCAGCTTGAACTCTTAGTGATTCTCCTGTTTGCAGCCTCTCCAGTACTGGGATTTATAAGATAGTTATACTACTAATGTCTCTTAGTTTATTGAAAAGAATTTGTGCTCCTACCGTTTGGATAATGTCTATGTCTTGGACTCTTGGTAACTAATTTAAAGATTATGATGTGCAATGTATTAACCATTGTTACCCTCCTATTATCTTTGAGTTTTTTCTCTTAAAAATAAAAAGGGGAAAATAAAATCATTATAACCTGTGATTAACTGTAAAAATGATAGATACAGGATAAACAAAACAATATAAAAATTCTGTCCAGATCTTACTCAAATGAATGATTTTACCTTGAGACAGATATTATTTGAGTGTGTCCCTCCAAAATCAGGTGATATTAATGTTTGAAGGTGAAGCCATTATAAAGTGAGTAGATGATCAGGACTCCTCTTCATGAGTGGGATTAAGTGCCCTTCCAAAAGAGCTAAATGAAACTATTTGTCACACTTGCCTTTCTGCATTCTGGACACAGCATTCCTCCCTTCTCGAGGTTATAGAAATAAGATGAAATCTAGGAAGCACAGAGAAACCTTCACCAGGCAATTGTATGTCAAAGCTCTGGCTTAACAACCTCTGTAACTGTTAAGAAATTAGTATCTTTCCTTTATCAGCTATCCAGTCTGTGATGTCTCATTATAACAGCACAAATGGACTAAGAAAAAAATAAAACTTGTAATGACAATTTCTTATGCAGATTTATGCAGTGTTATATCTCAAGCATCTTAGGTGAAAGTGCTCTAAATTGAGTAGCTCAACTCAGACAGTCGTGACAAGGACTCTTATGTCTTCACACATAGCAGGAGACTGAACAATTATGCTCGTGATATTTCAGAGTGGGAAAAACAGTATCTGTCAGTATGTTATTTTAAATTGTCTAATAAACTAACAATAGTTCACATAAACATTGATCAGTCTGACATATCTTCATTAGTTTGGCATTCAGGTTTGATGCAGTTATTAGAAAATGGGGAAATATTTTAGCTTTTCTGTTTCCACACAACTAGACATATATTTTATTTTATCCAGCATAGAATATACATTTTGACACGTTAATAGTAATGACACCGAGATACATCAAACTAGATGCCATATTAAATTTAAATGTGTAGCATTTTTCTTGGATTATATAATGTAAAGATATACCTTAAAATTGATATTGTCTTTGATTCAATGGGTTAAATTTGGTATTTCTCCCTTATATTGATTAAACTAGGTTAAGCTGGCTGTTGTGACCAAAAACAAAAACGAAAACAACCACTGATGTACATACAAGGGTTTGTGTCTCATTCCCATTAAGTCTTGTGTGTGTCAGAAACCTCCTCAGGGTGACTTCATCCTATATAGTGACCAAGGACTTAATTTTTATCTCTTTTTACTGCCATACCAAAATGTGGTTGTCAGTATCTTCAGAGCATCAAGAATCTGTAGACTGGAAGTAGAATACTCATGTATATGTTTCTCATCTTGAAGAAACATTTCCTCACAATTTTTTTTGACTAAAACTAGTTACGTAGTTCAACCACCTATGAAGGGGACAGGAGTTATAGTCTTTCCTATGCTCAAGAGGAAGAGGATCAGAGATGAGTTATCACTAGTGATTTCTGCCACAGCTATGTACCTTAGTTCCCTGACTTTGACACTAAGATAATTAACAAAATGCACATGTATGAATGGTGGGGGGGGAGGTCATTTGTTTCACTTATGCAGGTTAGTTTGTTTACTATTTTTCAAAATAATGAACTACTTGAATTAAATACAAAATGGAATACATATAACTAGATTTCACAAAGTTAAACATAAGAACAATGTATTTTTTTAATCTTTAAATTTTTGACTAAGCCTAAAAAGAAAAACTTTGAATATATATGAGGCATTTGAGTAGGTTTTTAAATGCTTAATCTCAGTCATTGATATATAATCTTCTGTTTTGGTGCCTTTTGGAGGCTTGTCAAATTGGCTGGTGAAGAAGGTTCTATTTCTTAGGTAATTATATAAAAGATCTTAACTATTCATTTCTACCAGCTAAAAAAATTTATTATTATAGGTAGAAATGTATGTTTCAAAGATGGTGATATCATAATCCTTAGGACCTATAATATGTTGGGTAATATGGCCAAGGGAAATGAGTCAAGCTTGCAGATGCTATTATGTTTTGTGTTCAGTTGATTATAGGATAGATTATCTTGATTCTTTGTGTAGTTCAATAAAATCAGAAAGTTCTTTAAAGATGGAAAGAGGAAGACAGGGGGACATTTTATGACATGGAAGAAGGACTTGGACCCATGTTACTGGCTCTGAAGATACAGACAGAGGCCATGAACCAGGAAAACAGGTGGCAACTGCAAGCTGAAGAAAGCCATGGAGATGGACCCTCCCTGTAGCTCCTCTCCCTGAAAAGAAGGTGCTCTCCCAGCAGTGACATTGACATTTAGCAAGAACCATCTCAGATTTCTCATCTACCAAACAAAAGATGAGGATTTTGTGCTATTCTAATTTTTTCAATTTGTGGTAATCTGTTACAATAGCTGCAGAAAACTGATAGAGCTGTGGATCTGCTTCCAGTCAGCTTCCATAGTGATATGTACACTGCTTTTTGTGGAAGCCATTGAAATAGTTTCTTGGTATTTAGGTAAGACTTTCAGTTAGGTGCTTGTTGTAGTCATTTAAACTTGTCTCCTCTACCCTTTGTCAAGTGTTTCTTTTTTTTTTTTTCATCTTGTGACAGTGAAGGCCATGATAATACTGGCACTCACTGGCTGCAAGAGCCTCCTGCCATTTTCTATCAAAGTCTCTTACTTTTTGATGTGAAATAGCACATTTCCAGGAAAAAAGAAAGAGAACTTTCTGTCAAAAAGTGATGGCAGCACAATTTAATACCCTTTGTTAATATGACTAACAGAATTTCCCACTGACTTGCTGTTTCCTCTTGTTTCTTAAAAAAAAAAAAAAAAAAAAAAAAAAACCTTTCAACACAGAGAAAGCACAGCCTACCAAAGGGTCCAAAATGATTGTCATATTTCATGGTGGTGTGTCTATGTGTAGACAGTATAATGCATTTGACTAGCTCTAAGCTAGCCAGGTTTTCCTTCTCTGCCTGCAGGGGATGTGTCTGCGCAGTTGGCCGTGGTCAATGCCCACCAGGTGGACCTGTCTCTAAATCTGCAGGCTGGGTTCTTCATAGACTCATCGTATGGTTCTGTGCATTGGCGTCTGCTTGGGATGCTATGTTTGTATGAACACAAAACATAAATGCACATCCCTAGCCACACAACAAAGCCACCGCCTCATTCCCTGCCATCCCCTTCACTCATCCAGACTTCCAAGCTTTGAAATTATTAGTGAGAGGTTTTACTATAACAGATTAGTGGGCAAAGCAAATATCTGTAGTGAGTTTAAGATGCCTATGTTTTTCATTGCAGTTTGCACTGTGGTGTTCTGGATTATAAAAAGGAAAATGGCTTGCCCTTTTTATGTCTCAAATTGTTTTTCTTTTATTAGGGTAGGAAAAATTAATAAAATCACCCTTCCCCCATCATAAGTGATCTGTTTTCCTGGCACTGAATAGCACAAAATTAAATTAACCCTGTTTCTTCCCTTTACCCTTCACCTCCCCACAACTACATTTTCAGATGTAATAATTTGACAATTTGCATAAGCAGTTGCTTAAAAACATGTGGTCTCAAATCATATGTTTAGCTTCCTTTACTGGGTGATTGCTTATTTTGAGTAAGCCCAGCCTCTCTGTTCATAACACCCTGGAAGAGAAGCTAGTAGTATGCTTGAGAGGGCTGGAAGTTGACTGCTGGCTAAGAAAAGGCAGATTTTGACACATTCAAAACCGATGTTTCCCTTTGTTAGTTCTATGTCATTGATGTGGAGAGTGGGCCTGTACCCCAATACTGCTATAATCGTACTGGTCCCTGGGAACTCATGTATTTTTTGTTTTTTAATTTTCTTTTTTCATAGTACTGGGGTTTTTAATGCCAGGGACTTTTTTTTATTTAGAATCCCAGGACATTTACACTGATATGTATTTCCAGCAGTGTCTTTGTCCATCTATCCATCATCCATCCATCTACTCACCCACCCATCTCATTCTCTCTCCTATCTATCTATCTATCTATCTATCTATCTATCTATCTATCTATCTATCTACCTACCTACCTACCTACCTACCTACCTATCATCTATCTCTTTATGAGACAGAATCTGTCTATTTAGCTCATACTGGGATCAAACTTCCAATTCTCCTGGCTCAGCTTCCCAGAGTGTTGGGATTACAGCTGTGCACCACCGTGCACAGCTTGGAGTATCACCTTCGTGATGCAATTCTGTGCACTGTCTCTTATGCTTTACTCTCAGTAAATCATGTTGCTAAGGTCACCTTCTCATTTCAAGGTGCCATCTAGGAGCATGATGAACAACCCATGACTTCCATTGCTTTGGTGCTGTTCACTGACTCAGATCTTCAGGGGTGGTACATGACAAGTGCTCACAGCATGTGCATGGGTTGTAGCATAGAGCTGAGTCAGTTAAGAGAGTCCTTTGGTACTCAGAGTGTGGTCCATGGAGCACCATCATTAGCATCTTAAGAGCTTGTTAGAAGAATAGAATTTCAGATCCTATTCTAGACTTACTGATAAGAGGTGCATTTTTAACAGAATTGCAGTGGTTTTCACACATAGTGTATTTGAAAAGCACCTAAACTCAGCTCATAATAATAGTATGAACCATCCCTGTCCCATTCATCCTTTTACTCTTACCTGCTTACCCAGTGACTAGCTGGAGTTGATTCTTGGTAAATATTCATCCAATCAAAGGCTACACCTTAGGAGGCTGCTATAAAAATACTAATTTTTTGTCATAAACAGCATGTTTTTTTGAAGATAGTAATTCAACTGGAGAAATAATAAAATAACAAGGAGAGCTAATATATGTACATCAATGTTCTCCTAAAGTATTTTTCTCTTTCTTCTAAAGGGAAATTATACTCTAATTTTCCCAGATGGAAACCAGAAAGCTGAAAAGTAAACAAACATCTGAGACAAGGAAACATGATTTTCCATGCATCCTTTTTGAGTCACTTAGCCTCTTTCTTCATAAATAACCCTACATTTAAATAGTTTCTTATGTAAGGCACCATCAGTGCAAAAATATAAATCCTCAATAACCATACTGCTATGGCTTCAAACTGGAGTGGCTGGCCCAGCCTCCTGTGTTCAGGGGCAGGGCTTTTGGAGGTGGGCTGGATGAGGGGTGTGGTACTCTAGAAGATTCCCTCCCCAGTGTGTTCAGGGGCTGAGTGTGCTCAATACAAAGGAGGTGGTGCTAGGCCAAGGAGGGAGGTCAGGGAGGGAGGAGGTGCATCTCCCTCCCTGGTTCCTCCCTTCACTCTTGGCTTCCTGGCTGCCGCGACACAAGCAGATCTCCTTTGCTCTTTCTGCCATGGAGCCAGCTGACTGTAGCCATGAGCCAAAACAAATCTCTTCACCTTTACTCTGTGCATGTTGGGTCTCTGTCCCAGTGACAAGGAAAGTGACTAAGACACATACAATTATATTTGGCAAAAGCAGCCATAGGACCACGAATGAATTCCCCAAGCCATCAGTGTATTTCCTGCATGAGAATTAATGGGAATACAAGGCCTGTATGAACTATAGTCTGTGTTATAATGCATGTTTTATCTTTTTATGACCATCAGTTTCATCTTGCTGTATAATTCATGATAGCACTTTTCAGATGACAGAGCATGTCCAAATACTGATCGGTGTATTACCCTTTATTTTTAAATAACAGGCCTAGCAGGCACATTATGTGAAAGAATTTTTTTCAGTAGGTGAGTATTCAGCAGATGCGAGACAGAGTTAGAAGCACAAGAGTGTACCAAGAATAGTGACTATTGAAAGAAGAATGGTAACCAGATGAAGAGCACGCAGAGAGCCTTTAGACGATGAGGAGGTCTGACACCTACAAAGGATGACGGGTAAGGAAGGAGGCATGGGTAGGAAGATACTCAAACTGCCCTGGAGCTCTGAGTGTGTGTGCTTCATGATGCACAGTGGGCACCAGTGACCCCAAAGACTTTCCATAAGGGAATGGAATGCTTTGGGTAGAGATGCTGTGACCTGCTCTCCCCCGCATGTTCAAATGCTCTGCTGATCCCTAACATGCTGCAGGTGGAGGTTCGTAGCTCTCTGCACATCCTGGAGCTAATGAGCAAATTCTTTAAAGAAAAATCTGAGGGCCGGCCGGATAGCTCAGCCAACTAAAGCACCTGCTTAGGTAGAGTGCAGAAGCTGCCCCCTACCCCCGGGGTGCACTGAGATGGTGATTGAGACTGGGTGTGGTGGTGCACACCTGTAATGCCAGAACTTTAGAGACTGAAAACAGGAGAATCACTATGAGTCTGATATACATAGTATGACGCTATAGACCCAGTAGACTCCCTACTAAATACATAAAATTAAAAAAAAATAATAAAAAGAAAAGAAAAAATTTGAGAGAAAACTCTTGGATACTGCTGTGGTCCATTTAAATCATTGCTCAGGCTTAAGATGAACAGGATAATATTTGAATAAGGTCTGTAGGTCAGTGCTTTTTTTTCTAAGTTAGAGTACACTTACCTCTAGTATGTGCAAAGTGAGAATGACTGAAATTTCTGGAATATCCAAAGAGATTTTATAAAAGTACATACTAGCTTAAGAGCCGTGGGTACATGCGAAAGAGGTTTGAAGACAGTATACGTTTCTCATTTTTGCTAAGTGGACTGCTATATACTCTATTAATGTTTTTAAGCCTAAGTTTTCCACCAGTTTCTCCCAATTTGTAGGTGTTTTGAGAGGACAAATGAAATAGTACACAATGAGCTTGACACAGTGTACATGAGACACACTAAGTGCACAGCAAAGGTACAACCAGTGCCAAAGCAAGTTGTGTCATTTTCTCAAGCTCCCCATAAAAACTTTGACATGGGGGTAAATAATATTTTACTTTTTAACCACTCAGGAACCTACTGACTAATGAGATTATAAGCACCTTCCCTCTATGAGTCAAGTATAACTTGAATCCAGTTTACAATTTGCTATCATTTTTACATTTATGGAAAATATAAAATCATCTGGGACGATTCTATTTGCGAAATTATGGTCTTAATGATGTCCATCTGGGCTAGTTCATTTAGGACTAAGAAAAGTTTGCTTCTTTGTCAGAACTGTGGACAGGTCCCAGAATTAGTGCTGCATTTCTACCGATGTGTACAGAGAGTGTTGGTGGAGGTTAGCTATCCATGCTGGAGAAAGTATATCTCAGTGGTGTCCTTCTGTTACTGGGTCAGAAATGTCACTGTCGTGCCAGAAGCAGGATGTGAGATTCTGGATTCTTTTTTCTTTAAAAGAGATTATTTTGCCAGTCCTTCAGGGTCCATAAGCTGACAGCTAAAATTTCCAGCTATTTTCTCAAAATACATTTTACATGTATGTATGTATGTATGCACGCATGCATGTATGTAAATATGTACGTATTTGGTCATTATAGGATCCAACCATGCAGCTCTGACTCATGGTGATCCTCATACTTTCAGCCTCCACAGCACTGGGGTTGTAGATGTGCGCCACCACACCAGGATTCTGGCCAGCTCAGCCTGCTCTAGGGGCAGGGCTGGCATGGCATGTGGTGCTGAGAATTGAACCACCGTCCTACCTCTTGCCTAAACTTGCCTAGGCAGGCACTTCAGTCCCCTGAGCTACCTTACTGGCCCCTCTAAGCACATTTTAAATGTTAACAGATTTCTTTGCTAAAGAGCAGAGTAAGAATAAGAGTGTACATTCGTTTCTCCGCTGTGTTTCATTAGGGATTTAGGCCAGATACCATAGATTAAAATATAATTTGGTAAGCATATATAGGACTTTTGCAATGGAAATATGTTGGTAATGCATGCAGTTATTTTTATGGAACTCAGTTTGGGATTTATAAGGAAATCACGAGATCTGACTGATACGTCATAGGTATTTGTTTTCTACTCTGCCTCAAAGGCTATGTAAATCATCTCCTGGTTTTAGACAAGTTGCTCTGAACTACTTCTATCATTTTCTCCTTTAGCCAAAATACATTTAGCAGGCTGCTTTCCTATAGCACAGATTTCTGAGATAGGAAGAAAATATCTACTCAATTCAAATGAAGGTATGATTTTATTTCCCCTAAGGTTGCAGCTGACATTGAAATAATGTAGGTAGGATTTACTGTGCATAGTTTAATCATTTGGTTCTCATCACAAATCTGTGAGATAGGTAGATCAAATTTATGTGAAAGAAGGATGTAGCCTAGAAGTGATAGTAGTTGTATGTTTGAAACAGTGCCTTTTTCTTTTTTCTTTTTTTTTTTTTTTTAACTATTGTATGTTGCGAGATGGTTATTAAGCATCTTCACCTCTCTGGCTTGTAAGAGGTTTTCTTACAGTAGGAATTAATTTCAGGAGGCCATAGATCAGTGAGAGTCTTACTGAAGCGAGGGAGGAAAGAGCAGAGTTAGGGTTAGAAATCTGGTTTGGCTTCTACCTTGGAACTGTGCATACAGTGAGCTATGCCTGTGATCCCACTGATCTTCTCATGGTGTGGCACGTGGTAGTGCCTGTGGTGTCGGAATAAATGCTATGTCAGCAGTTCTCAAACCTCTCAGTCTCAGAATACTGTTACACTCTTAAAACCTGTTCAGAACACTGTAACACTTTTCTTTATAAGATTATCACTGCAACTGTATGCTATATTAGGCAACAACACTAAGGATTTATACGAGCCATGTTAAAGTAACAGTAACCTTACACACGAAGAGATAGAGGATATTTATTATGAAAATTAGCTACAATTTTCAAAATGTTAAAATATATTTTAAAAGAGAGATACATTATTTTGTTATTTATTTTGCTGTAGTCATGAGGGAACTTGAGAACTCTCCCCTAAGCTACATCTTCACCCCTTTTTTTATTTTGAGACATGTTCTTGCTATGTCATTAAGTTCCCCATGCTGGACTTCTACTGACCTCAGATTCCAAAAATGCTGGGGTTAAAGGTATGAGCCACTATGTCCAGCTAATATTTTTATGAATTTTTTAAAATGACTGGTTCTATGGAATGCAGCTGCTTTGCCTTAGGACTGTTGCATCAGATGTCATACAGTGTTTGGAAAACTTCACTCTACTAATGAGAAGGCATAGGTGAACAAGGCAGATAACAGTTCAGTGTGGTTACAAAATAAATTAGAGTTTGGACTCCTTAAAAGCATTTCAGGACATCGTGGGGGTCCCCAGGCCATTCTCTGAGAAGTAAGCATTAACCATTCTAGGGTATCATGAATAATTTCTCCATTTGTACTCCACTGTTAAACAGTTTTTATAGACTGGGAAAGAATAATGAAGCAGTAGGAGCCACTTTCATAAAGAAGGTGCTCTGAGGAAAAAGACATGGAATCATTAATAAGTGGAATTAATGTTGTCAATGTTCTGTAATGATCATAAAATTGTACAGTTTTCCTGAGATTGTGCACTTTTAGTTTTTAATAGATATCATTTTAAATTCTAAACAGGTAGTTAAAAGATCTTGAAATTGTTTGGAGGCCTCCTGTTGAGATAATTTTATAGTGAAATATATTCTTTTACTTATGTATTTCTCCCAAAGATTTGGGAGTTTCTAAATCACACAAAATGTCTGGCTCCACCATTTGGGAGACCCAGCAGTTTTATATCACTTTGGAATAACAAACATAGAACAATTATCTTATAAATTATTTTGTTACTCTTCAAATTCTAAGAAAAATAGTCCTCAGAGAGCTTTAGCATCAGCAAATTCAATCAACACCTTATAGCAGGCTTATTTTCAGCTTTCATCATAAGGGAAATGAAACCTTCACACACTGGAAGGTATGGTGACAGGGAAATGCTTTCTGTTGCTACTGGCCTGGGTTTCAGAGAATATTTTAAAATAGATTTTCTGTGTCAGTATTATGAATTATACATATAGCTATCCCTGTTTCAATTTGCACAGCTGTATCCTTAGATGGATGTGTTCCTAATTGTTTAATTTTCCTTTGGGAAAATGTGAAACTGTTTTTAGTTGAATAGCTTATGAAAAATTAGGTGCATTTGGGAAAGGCGCTTATAGTACTGGTGGAATGAACACGGCTCTAGTTTGAGCACATAACAAAAGTACCAATGAGCTCAGGTTTGTATTTCTTGATACGCTTCTCTTCTCTGGTCTAGATTTATTATGGTAGACTCCAGAGTGTTTTCTGGCATTTTTTCAGTAGGAGCCTGTGAATTCAGATCCTGGCATCTGGAATGAACAACTTTTTCTTCCTTTAGCGTGGAGTCTTTTCACATTATCATTATTCAAAATAGTAGTTTGCGCTATTTTTGACTAAAATACCACATTACTTATAGCATTATCACAGTTCTTTTCATAAACTTATTCTTCTTGGTAAATGTTTTTAATAGTAATTATCACACTAATTTAAAATGTGAATTTTGCTTATTTTTTAAATTTAGTTTTATGGTTGATTAGGACATATTTATGAAATACAAAATATACCCCCCCCCTTTTTTTTGTCTTTTTGAGACAGGGTTTCGCTGTACAGTTCAGGCTGGCCTCGAGCTCAGTTTTGTAGCCCAGGCTGGTCTCAAACTCTCACTGATCCTCCTGCCTCAGCCTCCGGAGTGCTGGGATTACAGGCGTGCGCTACCACGCCCGGCTTATTTCCCCTTTTATTTCCCTAAGAAACTTACATAGTATCTGTCATGTAGTTGGATATATCTGTCCAACTTTGTATTTTTTATGTGATGAATATAAAGCAAGAGAACTGTATAATACAGCGATAATTCAAAAAACTGTAGAGTGAGAAGATCAGAGGTTGGGTCCCACCATCCCATACTGGCTGTGTGACGTTAGACAAGTTCCCTAACTCAAGTTTTGGGGCTCAGCTATATAATGGATTCCGAGACCCCCGCCCACGCTGCTTGTGGAACCTGCTGCCCCAGGCTAAGCACCTGTCATTATCCTACTTTAGCTTTTCCATTTGCCTTAGCCTCATGCTGTGCTGGGATTACAAGCATGTGCCACCATGCCCAGACTCGGTCACCAGCTCACTGTGCACAGGGTGGAGTCAGAGCAGTATGTAGTAGCAGGGATCAAACTCTAGTCCCAGTGCTTCCTTAAGCAAGTGCTTAGTCCGCTGAGCCATCTCAATGGCTCATTTATATTTTTAAAATAACTCTGAGGGGAGCTGGGGAGATAGCTCCGAGGCACAAGTGCCTGCTGGGCAAGTGCAAGGTCGTGAGTTTGAACCCCAGTCCCAAAAAAAAAAAAAAAAAAAAAGACGCACAACATTTTGGCCGGGCGTGGTGGCGCACGCCTGTAATCCCAGCACTTGGGAGGCTGAGGCAGGAGGATCGGTGAGAGTTCGAGACCAGCCTGGGCTACAAAAGTGAGCTCAAGGCCAGCCTGAACTGCATACTGAGACCCTGACTCAAAAAGACAAAAAAAAATAAAATAAAATAAATAAAATAAAATAAAATAAAATAACTCTGAAAGCATAAAAATACAAAATTGCCTATACAAACATATAAAACTTCCATATAGCAAAATGCACACTAATGCTAAAAAAATAAAAATTGTGAAAATAATATTCTTAAAAGTATGCATTTTCTTATATATAAAATATGAATGATTATATAGACGATTACTTACCCATTCTTTTTAATCAGTAGGAAAAATAACCCAATAGAAAATTAAGTGAACAAAATTCCCAATTTCAGGAATAACTACCTTAAGTGTTATAAGTAATAAATGATAGACCTTATTACATATTCAAAATGTACAAATTTAACATTGTAATATGTCACAGTTTTGTTAGGCAAAATTTACATAACTGAGAATATACAATTTTAGCAAAATATGGGGGAAATGATTGTTTATGCATTATTGGCAAAATGGCATAGTTTGAAGTTTTATCATATTTTATGAGAATTAGTATTTTGATTCACTATTATTTAGAGGATCATATGTAAAGTGATGTTCTGGTTGTTGAGGATTCATGCATTTATAAAAAGTTTATAATATCATGAAACATAATATCCTGCTGGAGAAGTTAGAAAATGCAAAGCACAAATAGAGAGCTAAGTCTGTACTTTGGGAGAAGAGTTTCTCCAATTGGAGGGCTCAGGCCGTGTGGCTCAGTTCACCTCTAGGGCTGCGTCATCTAGAAATACAACCATATGCCATGTACCGGTTTTCTCTCACCTATGAACCTAAAGCTAAATGTGATTTTCATCTTAGTTTGAGAATACTCATCTATGTGCTCCATGAAATCACCCAGGGACATTAAGAGTGATTCCTCTACAAGCTAGGCAAAGTTACATGCTCACTGCAGTATTATTTGGAGTAATTTTCTATTGAGCATTTATCATTAGTAGAGCTTTTTCTCTGAGACACTGTATATGGGAAGTTGTGGTAACATCCTTCCTGAATAATGTCTATGTTTTCTACCAGACGTCTTGCAACTGCTCCAATTAAATTAATATTAATTTAATATTAATTTTTCACAAAATCTATAACATATGAAGAGCATAAATGTAGCTTTAAAAAGTTCACAAACAGATGTGGTGGCACATGCCTGTAATCCCAGCACTTGGGAGCCTAAGACAAGAGGATTGATGTGAGTTGGAGACCAGCCTGGGCTACAGTAGTGAGCTCAAGGCCAGCCTGAACTGCATGGTGAGACCTTGTTTCAAAAACACAAACATAAATAAATGAATGAATAAATAATAAAAATAAAAGTTAACATTTGAGCCTCTAATTTCTCATCTAGTGTTTCTCTCTCTCTTACACACACACACGCACACACACACACACACATATACACAAATACAACTAAAGGTCCTGAGTGAAAGCATAGCTTTCTTGCATCTCTCACTTAGTCAAGGGAGGAGATTGCTTTTTCATCTGATGACAGGGACCGTCTTTAGAAGGATATAGTCCCATACACAGATTAGTCCCTTGTCCCTGCATAGCTTTCAGGAAAAGGACTGTCCACAGGGTTAGGGTTTTAATCAAATTTGGCACACTGAAATCAGATACTAGAATTGGTTTCCTCACATGTTAGATTGGCTTTTAACAACCACAACAAGCTCAGCAAAACTTCTCAGGTGACAAGTCCTGGGGTCCACGGTGGAGATTCTGGGCTTCTCTGGCCATGAACTGTTATGCAATTTTCATGTTTATTCTAAATGATTGCATAGGAAGCAGCCAGAGATTCGAAAAACAGGCTGATGCTAGCTCCATGATTTACGGACAATATTTATTTAGAATCGGTAGTGGCTTTGTTGTCAACATAATGGGGTTGGTAAACTTTCTTAAATGGTCACTAGTAAGTATGATAGACTTCATGACACTACCATTGTCACACCTATATAGCTCTGCCATGGAGCTTTGGCACCGAAGGGAGGAAACATCCATAGGTAATGCAGAAGTGGCTGCATCCATCAAAAACTTTGTTTACAGGCTGGGCTTTCCTGACCCTTAGTCTAAGATACTTTTCTGCTTTTTTTCTTTTGTGTTTTAAACATACTGGCAGAGACACCAAGATTATTGGAACATTTAAATTTGAAGAGAAATATTCCTTTTTAATGTATTTGGTACAGGGTCTCACTACGCAGCTCGGGCTTATAGTGATCCTCTTCTCTCTGCCTCCCCAGCACTGGAAGTGTACCACCATCCCCATCTCTGTGGCTGGCTCAGCATGCCTGAGGGCAGAGCTGGCATGGCCTGTGGTGCCAGGAATCGAACCCCAGTGCATATGCTTCCCTAGACAGGCTCTTAGTCCACTGAGCTATCTCGCTGGCCTGAGGAAATAGTCTTGCTAGGTGTTATCCTTTCCTCTATTGACACTTGACTTAGGCTTCACTGGAACAAAGACTTAATGTAAGTATGTTATCTTATTTACTCTTTACTCATTGCTGGGACAAATAGCCGATACTCAAAATGAAGGAAGGAAAGGTTTATTAGCTCACAGTTGCTGGAGGCTTCAGTCCATATTTGGCTGGCCCAAGGCTGAGTGGAACAGAGAAGAGAGCATCCAGTTCGTGGTGGAGGAACAGCAACAATCGCGACAGAGGCAATCGACCAACCAGGGCAGCAGACAGCAACAGCTCTAGTCTGTCTCGCTGTCTCTCTTTATATTACAGTCAGGCTCTCCTCTTCCGCCTATCTGCCTTAGGCTACACCCATAATCCTAGAAGTACTTAAAACACATAATCCCAGGGATCATGGATCAAGTCTCAAACTCTAGATCAGTACTAAAACATAGAATCCCAGTGACTCATGAGTCAAGTCTCAATCTATAGAAGTCCCCGCCCAGTGACTGCATGAGGCTTTGGGGGGACAACTAGACATAAACCATAATATACATAACATATCTATTCCTTTATAGTTATTAGATAGATATAAATTACTTTTCTAGGAGGATGACCTGTTGTTGCCACTCAGGACTGGAACTTGATGATGCTCATCTGTGGGCATGCCCTGTGCTTTCTCGCTGTTTGCACTAAGAAGTCAAGGATGGCACGTGTATGTGTGCTCTGAGGGAATGACTGGAATGCTGCGAGAGGAAAGAGAATCTCATGACTTCAGGATTCTCTCTACACACAACCCTGATTGATTGATTGATTGATTGATTGATTGATTGATTTGTCTTTTTGAGACAGGGTCTCACTATGCAGTTCAGGCTGGCCTTGAGCTCACTTTTGTAGCCCAGGCTGGTCTCAACTCGCACCGATCCTCCTACCTCAGCCTCCTGAGTGCTGGGATTACAGGCGTGCGCCACCACGCCCGGCTACAACCCTGATTTCTCAAGCAAGTTATCAGTTGAACGTGAACTAAGACGCAATTCCTGAGCAAGTCAGGACACATGAGGGACTAGGGCCAGGCCTAGTGGGCAGGTAACTGGAGGGAGGGATGGCAGAGATTAACTGTCCTTGAGCCTCTAACCAAGATACTGGGCCTGGGTGTACTTCCTGTGAAGTAAAGATTCACTTGGGTTTGAAATGATGGTCAAGTAAAGGCAAGGTCACCGTTTGATGGAGGTAGACAGACTACAGTGTAAGTGGAGCATCAGTGAGAGTGTGGGTCTAAGAGTGGAGAGCAAAGAAGCGATGAGGTGAGGGTCAGGACAAGTAGCTCAGGCACTTGTGGGCAGAGAAGAGTGTGCATGTGGGCTTCTGTTACTTATGTTTGTGAAGGTGTGTGGTGAGGGGGTTGCTTAGTAGAGAAGCCACAAGGAGGAAGCCTTGGAGAAAGCTCAGTAAGAATCTAGTACGCACACCCAATCCCAGCATCTTGGTTAGCTCCCCAAGGACAGTTAATCCCCATCCTCCCCTCCAGTATTCTGTCCCATACCCTGCTAGATCCTCTACTATTTTCTTGTGCTCAGTCTTTCCCCTTTGCTGCTTTTGGGAGGATTTCTCTGAGGCTGCCAGAGCCTGCTTTGCCTAAACTAAAGGAAAATCAGCAGTGCCTGGGAATATACACCTGACTCTACCCTGCCAGCCCTGTCCCAGTGTCTCCCTGTGACTTGTCCCTAGAGCTCCATGGGATGGAGCCGAAGTTATGTCTTGCAGAAGCCTGCTTGGGTATTGCGTTGTCAATAAATACACTTCATAGGAGTCTTTGTTGCAGAGCCTTACTCAGAGAGCCTAACCTAAGATACTAAGCTTTTTAAAAAGTTGAAAGTGATTTCTGGCTATTACAAAAGATCACTGGAGTTCTTTTAGTTTTCCTCGTCTGTTCTCCCTGAATTAGGCTTTTGTGTTACAAAGTTTTGTTCGCATGCCATCTGTGTCACAGAATAACTACTTGAATCACTCCATCAGTGGCGCATAAAGAAAGTTATTCTAATGAATGGATTATATTCTGGAACTTTCCCTACCATGATGCTGTTGCATATCTACTTTGTTCTGGTGCCACATTGTAAGGTGGCATGCTTACTTTGTTCTGTCCAAATGGGCATCTGCATTTTGACCCAAGTCCCCAGGCTTACTAGGGAGATTTGAAATCTCTAACATGAAGAAGACAAGAATTTTTTGAGAAAGATGGTTAAGAGACTTCCATCAGGATTGTTTCCTGTGACTACTTCCTAACAGCTTTGCAAGATGGGCTCTATGTTCTGATGATAGCTTGGGTTTTTTATTAAGCAACTAGTGGTCACTCTTGCTGAAGAGTCAGCATTTTAAATGTCAAGATGTTCTTCAGTAGGCTGAGGTTCTATTGTTTAAGACCTGTAAGTCTTGAATCAAAAAATCTAAGTTTTCTGACAACTTTAGCTTCTGTTTCAAAGGCCAAGTTTGGAAAAGAATACTCCTGTTAGAACTTGGGATGGTTCATTTTGTGTGTTAGTGTGCCTGGCTATGGGATCCAGTTATTTGGTCTAGCTCTTGCTGCAAAGGTGCTTTTAAAATATAATTAGCATCCAAGTCAGTAGATATCGAATAAAGCAGGTTATTGTCCACCATTCAATCAATTGAAAGCCCAAAGAGAAAAAAAAGACTTCCTACAGAGAAGGAATTTTGTGCCAGACATCCTACAGACTCAGGATTGTAGTAATAACTCTTCTGTGGGTCTCTGGCCTGCTGGCCTGCCCTGACAGCTCACACTGCAGATTTGGACTAGTAGCTCCTGTAATTGTGTGAATGTGAGCCAATTCTTTAAAAAATCTATCTCTCTTCTCTCTCCTCTCTCTTCTCCATCTTCCCTTTCCCCTCTCCCCTTCAACTCTCTCCTCTCCCCTGTCTCCTCTCTCCTCTCTCCTCTCTCTCTCCTCTCCCTCCTTTCCATCCCCATGTATTTATGTATGTATCTATGCATTTTGTAAAATGGAAGCATTTCCAGATTTTTGTAGCAATGAAAGTTTGCCTTTTAAACTTGAATTTGAATTCATTTTGATCTCTAATAATGTTTAAGAAGAAACTGTGGACTTCCAGAATGAATATATTTCCCACAAAAATAACAACCTTGCAATAGAAACTTTTCCTAGTGTAATCTGAAAAATTTTCCTCAACTAATTTAAATGATACATATTTCTTTTAATGAAAATATTAGATAAATAGCACACCCACAGTATGGGTGATCAGTTGGCCCATCTGTTGTATTTAGAGGAAATTTTTCCTAGTTATGAGCTGAGCTAGGCTGACGTCAGCAGGGATCTTCTGGCAGCTTGCTGATTGCCTCCAGCTTGGCGGGCTGATGGAGAGGGCTGCCACTGGGAGACAAATGCCTTCCAGGAGGCTGGCGGAGGAAAAGAGAAATCATAGGTTTAGGATTTCATCACAGTGGAAATTTTACTTGGCTTAAAAGGTGTTATCTGTGCCAATAAATAAGTTGCCAAATGGAGTACCATCTACTTGAAGGAAACTGCTGGTGAGGAAACTGCCAAAATAAAGTAAGAGAGAGGAAGTGGGACTTTGCTTTGGTAGCAATTTAAATTGCTCAGCTTTGTGAAAAGTCTTATTTATCATCTTACTTCTTGAAAAATACCAGGAGATCAGGGGCTGAACATAGTGCATGTTCTTGTGCTACTCAATGGGAGGTCCAAGAGCTAGCATTGTCTTTATCACCCCTAAGCGTGTCACAGCAGAAAGAATGAAGTCATCTTGACAGGTAGGATAAAATCACAGACTCTAGAGCAGGGGTTCTCAGCCTGTGGCTTGCGACCCCAGCCGGGGTCGAACAAATACATAATGCATATCAGGTATTTGCATTCCAAATCATAACTGTGGCAAAATTACAATTTTGAAGTAGCCACCAAAAAAAATTTTTTTTTTTTTTTTTTGATTTGGGGTCACCGCAACATGAGGAACTATATTGAGGGGTCACGACATTAGAAAGGTTGAGAACCACTGCTGTAGAGTTCAAGGGAGACCTGTTTCCAAAAGGGTTATTTCTGGTGTGTGTGTGTGTGTGTGTGTGTGTGTGTGTGTGTGTGTGTGTGTTTCTAGGGGGAGTGGAGAGCCCTTAGTGCAGTTAATCAAATATAGAGATGTCACTTGCAGCAGAACAGCAGAACCTGCTGTCCTACATATGAAAAGGTACTGTACTGTACTTAATTTAGCCTTTCATACAGAAAGGGTCATGAATATGCATTCTGGCTGAGAAGATGATTTCTTTTCACAGCCTCATGTGTGATGCTGTAGGCTAAACTAATCAGCATAGATAATTTTAGCCTTCAGCTTGAGAGTTTATTTTACAGAAGGTCAAGGTTCCAACCTATAGCTTGTTATGTGAGAGAAACACCGTAGAAATGTAACATCAAGCTGCTGCTGTAAGCCTCCCCACCAAGATCATAAACGACTTGTGTGTATCCGAGGTCACTTGCAGCCAATGACATTATTGACAAGGCAGACTTGCTCTCTGCTGTGCTATGACAGGCCTTGTTGTGGCGACTCCTGTGAGGTCTATGAGCTAGCTGTCTTTTTCTGAGACATGAGGTGGCGCTGAGCACTAATTAAAACCTTATGTGTAGGTGCTATGTAAAAGGAGGTTGAAGAAGACATCCCACAACTACAAGGCTTGGTGTGATAATTCTTTGTGGTGTGATACTGGCCCACAGATGCCTATACTCCACCAAGTCCAGAGCTAAGAGAGTTAGAGTCCTACAAGGGTCTAGGGTTCCGCCTTTTTTATTTTTCCAGAAGTGGGGACCGTGGTGAGCGGTGTGCTGACCAGGAGAGGAAGTGAGGGTCAGAGAGAAGTGACCCATATCTTAGGGCTGTGCTGGCGAGCCTGTGGCCCATATGCTACAGCAGGCATGCAGAGTCCTTTCTGTTGGCGGGTGGGCCAGATTGTGCCGGCATCATCCCAACAGCCAACCACTGGGTATTCCGGTTTAAAAGCAGTGTTGAAATTTTGGCAACAACTAGGTGTTATGGTTTGTGTATAGTTGTTCCCCCAAAACTTCCTGCAGTCAGAGGGTGGGGACTTCTAGAGTTTTGAGACTAATTCATGATCAGGGCTGGGATTATGGGTCTTAGTACTACTGGGACTGTGGCTGTGAGTACTGTATCCAGCCTGGGGCCTATGGCCTGAATGCAACTTAAGGGAGGTGGGCTTGCTCTCTGCTGTCACTGTTGCCATTGCTTCCCCACTTTGCTCTGTGTTCTTTGCCACCACCATGAAAGGCTGTTCTCTGCCTTGGAGCCAGCTGAGTATGGACTGAAACCTCCACTAACTGTGAGCTAAATAAACCTTTCCTTCCTTCACTTTGCATGTTGGGTATTTGTCCTAGCAATGACGGAAGAGTAACTGAGACACTAAGTTTTGGGGTTTTGATTGGTTGAGTTTAGATTCTCAGTCTTTAAAAGATTTGCCATCACTTTAGTAGAATTTCAAAGAATTCTAACCAAATTAGACCTGGAAGCTATGGACTGGAAGGCGTAGAGGCTCCTGAATTGTGCTGTCCAAAAGAGTTTTCCACAGTGTTAGAGGTACACACTCCAACCATTTTCAATAGTTACATGTGTCCAGCAGCTACCATCCTGAAGACTGAAATTTTAGAAGGAACAGTAGTTTAAAGAAATGAAGTTGGAAAACAAGATTGAGTTCAGAGAAAAAGGAAGCGTGTCCAGGCTATAAAAGCCAACATTCTGACTCAGAGGAATATATGAGAACTATCTTGTAAAGCATTAGAAAAATAAAGTTGCTAGGGCCCAGTGTAGCACATCCAATCAAACTCCCTTTTGGCTTAGGACTTTCCATAAGAGCTACCAGATTCATTGGTAGGAAAACATTGGTGTAGGAAAATAGATTGCAACTAGATGAGTAGAAGGCTTTTGTTGCTGAAATGAAAATTTTGTGCTGAGGTTTTTTTTTTTTTAAGATTTATTTACTTATTTACTTACTTACTTACTTACTTACTTATTGTCTTTTTGAGACAGGGTCTTGTTATGCAGTTCAGGCTGGCTCTGAGCTCACTTTTATAGCCCAGGCTGGTCTTGAATTCGCACTGATCCTTCTACCTCAGCCTCCCGAGTGCTGGGATTATAGGTGTGTGCCACCACGCCTGGCTTGTGCTGAGTTTTATTGGCATGTGGGAAGCCATTGCAGGGGGAAAGTGAAATAGTGTTCTAGGCAATATTTTCAGCAAACCGTAAGATGGTGGAGGTAGATGATTGGATGCGATTGCAGAGCTGGATGCCAAAACTTCTTTGGAAGCAACTGGTATACCCATCAGCAGTTGATTGGGCAAGGAAAGTGATACCTATGCATAATGAAATCTTACTCGGCTACAAAGATGGATGCTGAGTGAAATCAGTCAGACACACGAGCTTAAATATTGTGTCGTGTTTCCTATTTGAGTAAGGAAAAAATGTAAAGAAAGTGAAACAAGGGATAGATAGAATGAGACAGCAGGGTAGACCTCTTGCAAGTGGGAAGGAGATGAATAGAACATGGGTGAGGGGAGAGAGGAAGGGAAGGAAGGAAGTGGAATAAAGATATGCCATGTACCAAAACCTAATCCTTTAATGAATATGAAGATTTTATGACATAAACATGAGATACGATTAACAGTATCAATATGAATGAAAATGAGGAAAAGGGATTTAAAGGAGGAGGAAGGGAGGCTGAAGAGAAGGGGAGATGAGTTACATAAAAAGAAGAACCACTCTGCATCACATACATGTACTCACTTCCCAAGATGCTTATAAACTGCATGTATCACAAGCATGTACTAATAAAGAGAAACCTACCTGGAGTGTTTCTCACTCAGATTGTGAGTGTGTTCATTTCACTGAGGGCCGCCTAGATTTTACCCGAACTAAACATTAGTTCACAGTGTTCCTCAGCAAATATCCTTCTGTAAGCCTCCCACCTCGCTAAATGTTATGGTGATTGAAAATTATAGTTGCTTCCCATGGGCCCAGGGCAGGCTCTTTGTAATGAAACAGAAGTGCTATAGCCATTCAGAATGTGGAGTAACAGCCTCTTTGGGACCTCCACAGGGGCATAAGTGGGGTGACTCATCAGGGGAAGGAACAATCGATGGCCTCAGAGCGCACCCTTTTCTATGACTCCTGAGCTCCAATGAGCATTCTCAGCCACTGCCACTGGGAACTGGGACACCATGAGAACAGAGGCCCAGGCCCAGCCGATGACTCACTGAGTGACCTTGATATAAGCCATTTTATGGTTCACAGTGGGGAAGGATGAATTTTAAAAATTGAAAAGGCAAAATAAAATCTAATGTATGTTTGAATAAAAGTTTCAAAATGGATAAAATTCCTCTTCCAAATCAGTATAGTTTCCGGAGTCATTCCTTTTCCTCTTGGAATACAGGGGAAGAGTGTCCTAAGGAGGGCTCTGGGAAGAATGGAAGGATGGGGGCTTGGGCCTGCTTTGTGTCTGGTTGGTGGAATTCATCTGTCTTCCTAGAGAACACATTACTTTTGCCTGAGGATTGATGTTATTCTAGATCTGCTGCTCAACCATTTCTGTATATATGCTTGCTTTAGGTACCAGTAATGATGTAACCTATACATCAGCTTGGACATCTTTACCCATTGGAGTGGGAGGAAGCTTGGGTCAAACTGCAGCTTGTCTAGCAGATCTGACTACATAAAACCAGAAGTTGTGGCTACTATGATCTTCCCTTTGTCTCTTCTAGTCCCCAGGCTGAGAATCTATTCTTATCTCTCCAGACATTAAAAACAAGTTTTTCCCTATACCAAAGTAGGGGGCTTCCTACCCTGTCCTTGAAACTATTCTTTCCTTCTTTCCTTTCCTACTTTCTGGGGTAAGACCATTTCTTCCTCTGATTTCTGGCAGAAGGTGTATTAGTCAGGTCTCCTCCTGCTGGGTACCAGACACCAGAACAAGAGAGAGTTACTTTGGCTCATGTTTTCAGGAGGTATGGTCCATGGTCACCTGGTTCCAAGGTAGAAGCATCACTGTGGTAGGGAGCAGAGCAGGGGAACAGTGCCAGGGGGGAAAGGGGCAGGACTGCGTATAGCAACTGTGGTCCTGACCTCATGACCCCCCAACCATGCCCAGAGGTATGCTTTCTTAATCTGCCAAGCATTTCATCATCCGACCAAGTTGACATATTAGACTAATGATCATAAGAAGGATCATATTATTTTCTCCCTCTGCACTTTTTTTTTTGTCTTTTTGAGACAGGGTCTCACTGTGCAGTTCAGGCTGGCCTTGAGCTCACTTTTGTAGCCCAGGCTGGTCTCGAACTCACAGTGATCCTCCTGCCTCAGCCTCCCGAGCGCTGGGATTACAGGCGTGCGCCACCACGCCCGGCTCCCTCTGCACTTTTGTCAGCTATGTTTGCAAATAATTCCTGCTATCTGCTAGGTAATGATAACTGATATTTATTGGCCATTTATTGTGTTCTGCACATTATGTTAAATGGAGAATTTTAGGAAGATTTTTAGTAGGCCCAGTATTGCAGACTTCTATAGAACTTAGTTGTCTGAGATACAACTAATCCCTCACAAATGGCTCACACTAGCGGTGTCTACGGGTATGGATTCTATTATTTTCTAGAAGGTCTGAGGTTTAAAATAATAGTTTTAAAGAATGTGACCTTGCTAGTGTGTGGCATTTTTCCTAAAAGGGATGTGTATCTCACTATATAACATTACTTATTTTTTAAACAATATTTTATGCTGTATCTGTGACTTAAGATACTGTCATATAATTCCAAAGTCTGTAGTTGACCTTCTTAGAAGGAGAATTCAAAATTGATGTTGGTGCATGCTTATTGTTGTGGGAGAGATCTAAGTATTGCGAGGCTTAGGAGGCTGTAGGGGGCTATATCTGGATAGGGTTGGTGAAGAAGCTGAGGAAAGATTGGGTCTTGACTGGACATCCAGCCCTAACCTGGTAACACAGCAGCCTCTGGGATATGGATATTAGCATGGAGGAGGTTCTGTCTTAGCTCAATTAGTCACTGGCCATGACTGCCCCTGTGGAATAGTGAGACACTGTCCCTTGATAATGTGGCTTCTTTGACTTTGGGGAAGTTCTTTGGGTCAGCTATGTGCTGTGAGCACTTGTTATATTGAACTCCAGCCCTTCTTAATGTGACTGTATTTGGAGAGAAAGCCTTCTAAGAGGTGATTAGGTGATGCTGTTGGGGTGGGCACTAATCCTAGCTAACTCACACCCTATTGGGAAGAATATGTAGCCACAAGGACTTGTATGGACAGAGGAAGTCTTGTGAAGGCTGCACAGGGGTGGCTAAGGAGAGGAGTCTCAGGTTTCACTCTTGCTACCACTGTAATCTGAGACTTCTCAGTCTCCAGAGTAGTGAGAAATACATCTTTCTTGTTCAAACCACCTAGTCCATGGTATCATGTTATAGAAACTCCAACACTTGTAAAGCTAAAGGATGAGTGTGACGAATGTTTTTGGGGTGTAAGCAGGTTTTGGTGGAACATTAACAGTCTCTTTTATACCCATTTAGTTGTGAGAAACTGGGGCTCAGAGAAAGGAAGTAACTAGCCCAAGGTCACATAGCCAGTAAGCCTCAGAGGGCAGAATTGAACCTCAGCCTGTCCCCCTAGGTTGTCTTCTTAGTCATGAAGTCATGTCACCTCTGCTAATGGCAAGCAGTCCTTCCTTCTCAGAGCCACTGAAAGTATCAGTTCAATTTGGCTTCAATGTACTATTTTTCAAGTTTATATTTATGTTAATTAAATAAGGTAGAATTCCCACAAAAAATGAATGCTGCTCTGCACAGACCATGCTTACGTCTTTGTCCCTCCTCACACTCTGCCTTTGCCCTCTGCTCTGAGAATGTCGTAGCCTAGGAATCACAAACTTCCCTCCCATACATATGAAAAGAGAAAGTTTTTATTTAAAGCATTTCCGTTAAATATGAATTGGGGCAATCCTCTTCACGCCCACATGTGTCATTTTTAGGAAAAAAAGAAATGGTTTAAGACCCAGTTTTGCAGTGATAACTTTTATCCCCCTGAATCCATTGATCCCAATTTGTAAGGAGAGAGCAGTCCTTGGTGAGGCCACGTTGACATGTCATAACAAACTAGCTTCTGTTTATCACAGCCTTGAATAGCTTTTGTTCAGTATTGTGTGGCATTCGTGTGCTATTGCCATTCTCCCCAGCAAAAAAATGAAGAAAGAAAGGAAAAGCCATGTACTGATAATGGTCACCCCTTCCCCCAGTAGTCTACTCCACCCAAGCTAAATAAGCAGCATTCTTTCTTTATGAAGAGCCCCTCCCACCTGATGAGCACTGAGAGCCGTTTGTAGTACTTCCTGGGTGAAGGGCACTAGTAAATCTGTTGAGTTTCCCAGATTGTAAGTCTTTACATCATTTGTCCAGGAAACATTAACTCTGACACTGCGATTAAATATGCAAAGAAAGGCAGGGAGACCCTGTGGCAGAGGCAGCTGGAGAAAGCTGAAGCCTCATCTCCTGAACCATCTCACTTTAGATTATTTATCCTTCCTTAGTCCTCCAACTTGGTAGGCCTATGGTTAAGAAAGTTCAATTCACCAGTCAGCTTTGAGCCACTGTAATAAATACTTGAGACCATCAAGTTATAAGGAGAAAAGTTTTGTTTAGGTTCACTATTTTGGTGGGTTCATTGTCCCCATGGCCGTTGTTTTTGTGAAGAGCAGCTGGAGTACATGATGGAGCAGAAGTAGTCACCTGTTGGGATGGAAGTGAAGGAGAGAAGAGACTTGGCTTTTCTGTCCCATTTGAAGGTACAACCGTGATGTGAGACCTCTCAGGGTCTGTCTCTTAAACATTCTAGGAACTCCCAGTAATAACAATAGACTGGGGCCTAGCCCCTAGCACATGGTCTTTAGCAGGATTTTTAAGACACAAACTGTAACAGACGTTCTTTAAAATTTATTTTTGAAGACATAGCTATAGCTGAGATATAAGTTCAAAGTATGAGGGAAAGATGCACTGGAACTCTCAGGAGAAAACAAATTCTATCTCTTTTTTGTCCTGTGCCTCTCCCATCCTTCTTTCTCTGAGGGGGAAAAAATACTAGACATTTTCTTATGTGTGTGACGCTTGTGGTATTCTTATGACCTATAGCTTTATCTGTTCATTTATTCAGCAAGACGTTTTGAGTGTATGTTGTTTGTGTTGAACCATGCACTGGAGAGACCAGGACATGGACAGGACAGGCCTCCCTCCTACCCTTCTCGAGCTTATTAACTATCTGGGATAGTTGTAGAAATGATTTTTATTTGAGCTGACATTAAGTGTCACTCATTGTGCTGAATTAATATTTCTCAATCTTAAGTATGTGTTAGGATGCCCTGGAGGGCTTGTTAAGGTGCACATTGCAGACTCCCACTACTCTAGCTTCTCAGTCACTGGATTGGAGAGAAGGAGGGGCTGAGGTTTCTGTTTCTGTGAAAATTGCAGTAACACTGTGGCTGTTGTCCTGGGGTCTGTCCTTTCAGAGTTGTACTGTTCAGGGGGTGCCGGTCACTGGACTCATCAGGACAGTGGCAGGTACCTGGGCTCAGATCTTTCCTCTAAACAGTTTTTTTAAAGAGAAAATGTGGTTTTGCCTTTGAAAAACGTTTCTGGTTTATAAAAGTGAGGACTTCAAGGAAAGTCTTTAATGTCCTCAAACATATATATCTGATACTTTACCTAAGGGCCAGATACAATAATAGATGAAGTAAAATGGAGGTGGGTGGACCTGGTGTCGTTTCTCTCTCTTTGAAGGGCCTAAGATCCTGAGAAGCAGTTCTCCAGGTATGCTGGCTGGCCAACAGCATCATTAGAAATGCAGAATCTAGGTCCTGTCCTTGCGTGCTGAGTCATATGTGCTGGGTGTGGGAGCCAGGAATCTGTTTGGACTGTGGTGCTGAAGTACACTCCGATCTGAGCAGCTCTGAGGATGTGGTGAGGAGTGGGCTAAGTGCTCACTCACGAGGTGCTAGCTTTCAGTATCCTCAGCTCCCTTAAGACAGTTGGCAAGAATGACCAACTTTCAATGTTTTTCTGTCACATTAAGTCAAAACTCTTTCCCTTGTTGTCCAATATCCTTCAGAGTTGCTAGGAAAACACTTGTGACTTTAAAACAGTTGAGTAGTCAAGATGATTCCTAAATAACTATAAGATAGCACTAATTTGGCTAAAGAAAGATGATTTGTGGTCTAATCTCATGTCCAACGTGAATGCAGCTGTGTGACTTCTGCTTGCCTATGACCCTGCCACGCCTCACTTCCCTCATCTAAAAGATGGTAAAAAAAAATGTCCTCCTTGTCCACCTAGTGGAGTTTTTGCAGTGATCCAATGGAATAGTGGATAGGAATGGGCTTTAAGAGGGTGCCGTACTATGAAGATATAACAGTGGGAGCTTTTGGCCCAAGCCATCTTTCCTGTTAATAAAATGGGGATTATCTCATTCCTTATTGCTGCATAGAGATTTTAATTAGTGAAGATAGCTAATAGCACAATTCAAGCTCTTCTAAAATAAAATTTATTTCTGTGGTTCATGTTTTGTCTTTGTCATAGAAAGATTTGGAGGTGTGGGGATAGTATAGAATACTATGTGTCTTGTTATAGTTCTTCTACACACATATGATAGTACTTGTATTTGAACTGGTTGCATCTTGTAGCAGTGGATCTTGGAGTGTGATTCCCGGATCTATAGCATCAATAAGCCCTGGAACTTGTTAGAAATGAAAAATTTTAGGCCTACTCAAGACCTAAAATTAGGTCTTACAGAAATTCAAGTACAGAATCATGTGTTTAATAAGCTCTGCCAGCATCCTGCTGTTCCCTCTCTAATCCCAAAGAAAGATTTATTTGGATCTTCAGTGAAGGGTCTGACAAGTGTCACCTGGAACAGGATAATCATGTGTCTTTTCTACCACACTGATTTGCAACATGAGTGTCCAAGCTTGGATGACCACTGTTGGAATCCTTCTAGAACACTCTCTGTCGCTGCCTGCCCAGCACAGAGGACTTCCGTGCATCTGTTACTAGTTTGACTTCAGGGTGTGAGGAAATGAAAGCCGTTTATCACAGGCCATTTTCCATTCAGTGACAAAAGAAGAGAGTATAAATCTAATAAGGCTTTAAATTGAGCCCACTTACAGAAACACAAAGCTCGACAGACATAGTCTAGGCAGACTCCCATCTGTTTTGACTTCTCCCTTTGCAAATGAGCTGCACCAATGAGTTGGAGGAGCCTTGATATAGTGGCACTTACTGTAGAAATGTTAGTGCACTCAACCCAGCCAAGGCAATGAGTTAGGCAGATAGGACAGGCAGGCACTTTACTCCTGACCATGTATTCTCTGTATGGGAGGGAATTATAGAACTTAGGGGGGAAAGGATAAAGACCTTCTTTGTAGGATAGCTATGCCCTGGGAGGAGAAACTTAGTGTCTCAGCAAGAGAAAGATTTGTTTATGTTGCACGGCTATGACTTGGCCTGTTACCTGCTTTTGTAAATAAACTTGTATTGAAACACAGCTATGCTCATTCATTTATGTACCATCTCTCTGTTTGCATTTTACAAAGGCAAGGTTGTATAGTTATGCTGAGAACATGTAACCTGCAAGGCCTTAATGTTTCACTAGTTAGTCTTTTTACAGTACATGTTGGTCAGCCCCACTGTAGGGATCTGGAGTTCCTTAAATGGAACTTAAAGGAACCAGTGAGCTGGAACTAGAGGGACAATGGGAGGAGGACATAGTAGTGACATCCCCAGGGGTTCCTAGAAATCTGGCAGAAGGAAAGCCAGAAAGGTGTTATTCTTCATTGCTCATTTGAGTTGATTTTGTATGGATTCTGAGAGCTGACTGTATTTATTTATTACTTTTAACTTTATTTTAAAGAGTAAGAGCAAATAGCAGAGGGGCTGGGAAGATAGCTCAGTAGAATAAGCACTTGCCTGGCAAGCACAAGGGCCTGAGTTCAATACCTGGTTCCACAAGAAGAAAGAAAGAAAGAAAGAAAGAAGGAAGGAATAGCAGAAACAAAGAAACAGAGTAATGAATAATAGTACATATAGTACAGAATTTCAAAACAAAAATAAAAATTTAACAATAAGAGGTGATTAAATACAGAAATATTTTATGCTTGGTATATAATTGTGATTATTCAATTTTATATTTATTCCTACTATTGGGTATTGATAGCAAAAGTACAGTATTTACAGTACTGCTTCTAATTGTAACTAACATTTGTCAGTGCCTAGTGCTTTGCAGCTTTTATACAATTTAGTGTTCACAGCAATTCCATGGGGCAGATATTACCATCTCAATTGTAGAGATGATTTTTCTTTTATGGATGAGAAAATTAAAGTACATTAAGTTTAATGCTCAATGCTATTAAGCTGTTATTGGAATACTGTTTTAAATGTGGGTCTTTCTGATACCAAAGCATGTATTAAAATGATTTTTTGGGGCTGGGAAGATAGCTTAGTGGTCTAAGTACCTACCTGACAAGCACAAGGACCTGAGTTCAATCTCTGGTACCACATGCCATGCTGGCCCAGAATCCTGGGCATGCTATGCAGGCCACCGGAACTGGGAATGGTGGTACATGCCTATAATCCCAGAGCTGGGGAGGCTGAGATAGGAGGATCACTGAGGCTGAAGTGCGTAGTGAGACCCTTATCCAAAAAGAAAAAGAAAGGTTGTTTTTCAAGATTTGTGTTGTTTATTTACTTTAGATGTCAAACAGCAGCTTTTTCTTTTTAACATTTATACAACGGAAAACACCCAAAGGTTTCCCATGTAGTTGTTTGTTTTTTGTTTTTCAGGACTGGGTTTAAACTCACGACCTTGCACTTGCCAGGCCGGCACTTGTGCTACAGAGCTATCTCCCCAGCCCCACACGGTTTTGGTTTTTGTTTTGTGGAACCAGGGATTGAACTCAGGCCCTTACACTTGCCAGGGAAGCACTTATTTTACTGAGCTATGTCCCCAGCCCCTGTCCCATGTAGTTTTGGTCTCGAGGCATGAGATTTTTGTTGTAACTCTGGGTAGCAATGTAGATGATATTCTAGGAGGAAGAGAATATGGAATAATGAATAAGCAGCTGAAAGAGAAGGAGAGACACACAGAGAGACAGAGAGACAGAGACAGAGAGACAGAGACAGAGACAGAGATTTGGGGAAATGGGCAGAAGTAGAAGGAGAGCAAAAAAGATCATAGGCAGCCTCTGGAAGAGACAGATTAAGGAAAGGGGAAAGTGGAGACTGAGACTGAGAACACGTGGAAACCACAGTTCTGTCTACTGTTCCCTTAACTGGAGATCTGTAAGTGGATTTTGGTTTCATATACTTCTCGTGCTGTGATAGTCTTGTCTTTATATAGATGTGAGTTGAACAAAGATTTTTACAAGACATTGCTCCTACATACAAATCTTTTTTTTCTCCTCTGGCACTCAACTGAAAATCAATGCTCTGAAGAGAAGACAGGCTGTGTTGAAATTACCAAATGTACTGAATGTACCCCTTCCTCAGATTTGGTAAAGGAGGACTTGAGTATATGTAATTTTGTCTTTTGAGGTGACTAGTTCTACTGTATAGCCTCACCTCTTTTAGGGGAAAACAGCAGATTTTCAAGTCTTCTCTTGACAAGGAATTCTGCATCCATGAAGTACTTTACTTTCAGAAAGTTCAGGAGTCAGTCAAACAGCCAAGTTTTATATCTGTAGAGACTGAATCAACATTTCCATGAAGTTTCCCTATACACATAGTTTCATAAGCACCTTACTATTGAATCTTCATGGCTACTTGGCTAAATGGCCCTTAATGTAAATTTTACTGGAAAAACTGAAACTCAGTAGACTTAAGAATGTCATCCAGACTTTCATATAGAGCCTTGATTTTCTTATTCTCTAAAAAGAAAATAGCAACTATGGATTGAAAGACAGTATTTTGTGTTATAATTTACAAGAATAACTTGCTTATAAGCCAAAGGGCAGTGCAAAGTCTAGAATTATGGCAGGCACGTCAGGAAGACGCTATTCATCTACATTGTTGGTGGGAATGTAAACTACTAGCACAGCTACTGTGCAGCTCAGTGTGGAGATTCCTCAAAAAACTAAGACTAGAAATTCCACTTGATCCGATATTCTTCTAGATATCTTCTTGAAAGAATTAAAGATATTGCATTACAGTGATGTGTGCATACCCATGTTTATAGTGGTATAATTCATTTTAGCCAAGTTTTGGGTGAAACCTGTGTGTCCATCAACAGACGAATGAATAAATAAAATGAGTTTTTATATAATGGAATGCTACTCTGCCTGTAAGAAGGATAAGCTTGGGTCACATGTAGGAAAATGATTACACCCTGAGTCCCTAATGTTAAATGAAAGAAATCAGACACACTAGCTTATCCCATAGCTTCTCTTATAGGAGAAGCCAAAAATATAAACAATGAACAAAATAAAAGTTAGAGATAATAGAGGGTGGATTTTTTTCAAATGGGAAGGAGTTCAAGGGATGGAAGGAATAGAGAAGGACAGGAGGGAAAGGGGGAAAACCCTCAGGATGCATATGTGCACACACTAATTCCCTGCAGGAGTGAAATCAATATATAATTCGAGCATGTACTAATAAGTAAAAACTGGAAAAAACAAAAAGAAAAGAAAGCAAATGAGTGAAAGCTAAAAATAATACAGTGTGCAGTATTTTATGTAATTTACTCCTCTTCCACTCCAAAGATATTTCTGTTTCTAGGCTTCATGGAAAAATCACAGAATTGGCAGTGCTATGCTTTATTGTGATCCACTCTTGGTCTTTCTCTGTTGAAGACTGTTATCAGAATCATTTCAGGATGGGAAGATAGCTTGGCAGCGTTAAGCACCTGCCCGGCAACCCAAGGTCTTGAGTTTGGTTCCCAGTACAGCGTGCAGCTCCTGCCCTGGAACCCTGAGTGTGCCGGGCCATCCAGAAACCAGGTGTTATGATGTATGCCTGTAATACTAGCATTGGAGAAGCTGAGACAGGAGGGTCACTGCAAGTCTGAACTGCACAGCAAGACCCTATTTCAAAGGAATACAAAATAAACTAAATAAAAAGAATCACTTCTATTTTAATCAATAATGATATTCCATCAAGCAACTCAGGTTGTAGGAAGAGCCAGAATGAACTTCATTTCAAAAGTTGTTATGCACTATTATAAAAGAATTGTGGGGCTGGGGAGAAAGCTCAGTGGCATAAACACCTGCCTGGCCTGTGCAAGGTTCAGAGTTTGTTCCTGTGTAAGGAGAACTGTGACGTTTCCCTCATCTTGCCAAAATGACGTTGCTATATATCTGACGCACATTTTTTTGGTGTCACTACTAATATTACTTTGAAAAGAGACTTCAAGAATAATGCTAATACAGTTTTATTCTGACTGCCTCTGCTAAGAACTTCTGTGTAACAGGGCCTCCCATCAAGATATCTCATCCTCGTCTTGCTCCTAAATCTCCTCATTTTTAGTAAATCTCCTCATGGTTCCAAATATAAAGGCTTTAAAATGGATCCTTTTTACTGTTGCATCTTCAGAAAGGTAGCTGCGAATGAACACATTCTATTCCATGGTTCAGTTATGCTGAGTTTTGGGGCTAAGACTCAGTCTTACACTTCATGGAAGATTTATCTGTCCAAACCAACATACACCCCTGGAAAAGCAAAGGGTACCCTAGCTTCATATCATTCTAACAGCTGAGCTTGTTGCTTTTTTTTTTTTTTTTTCCCAGAGATCCCAGAAGACCCACTTGTTGCTGAAGAGTATTACGCTGATGTGTTTGATTCCTGTTCTGAAGAGAGTGAGGAGCAGGAAGGTGAAACAGTGTCCTTGGGACCAGAGGAAGAAGTCCAAGATGAGGGATGCCAGCCTTCTTACAGAACCAGTCAACAGGTGCCTGTTGCTCCCAGCCTAGAACTTCAAAGGTCATGTGCAGGGAGAGTGATTTTCAATATGTGTTTTTGCCTTGTAATCAGATCTTTGAGTCTTAGTTACCAGTGCAATGCAAATATAAATCGTTAAAGACTGACTTCATTCTGCGAATAAGACCTAGAGATTTAGTAGGCCTAAAGGATGCTCTTTTCAGCCTCTGAGGGCCCACCCTTACATATAGTGCTGAGGCCTCTCTATATACATCCTTGTAATAAGAAATCTCTTTAATTATGGAAACATTGAGTCCAGTGTTTCCAAGAATAGGCCAAGAAACAGCTCAGGAAGAGGTGTGTGCTTTTCCAGCAGAAGAGGCGGCAAGAGATATGCCTGGAGAAAGCAAATGACTGGGGGAAAGTTATGCACGTGAATCTCATTTTCTCCTTGGGCTCAAACCTGGTAACCCTTCTAATCGTGTATTTTCATGAAATATCAAAACTTTTCATTGATTGGAAACTACTCAACTACTGAAATAAAAGTCAATCTAGGCAAACCTGAGTCAATGTAAATTTCAAGTTAAATCTGAAGAGATGATGTTTAGAGTGAAGAGAAGATTGCACACAATCCACACAACTACTTTTAGTGACAACTAAGAAGTTCATCATATTATTCAATAAAACCGATCAGAAATGTTCTCCAAATTCTTTATCAGAGAAGGGGAGAGAGGGGGAAGGAAACAAGGAGGGGGTCAAACAGAAAAGAGTGAGAGAGGAAGAGGAAAAGGATGAGAGAATGTAAGAAATGCATACATGAGGAGAAGAACAAATTAATCATCCCCCCCCCCAAAAAAAAAAAAAGAATAAGAAGGAGGTGAGATTCAGAATGCCAAAATACAAAGTAGTACAGGCTCCTCTGCCAGGATGCTCCTGTTGTGGAGCCAGCCTACCACGAACAGAAAGCCCTGAAACCATGAGCGATAATGAACTTGTCTAAGTTGAATGTGCCAGGTGCTTTGTCTCAGCAAGGGGACAGCTGACCAATGTGGCCACTGTTACAAATAACTGAATTGGTTATTATTGTAAAAGAATATTGCAGTATTACAGAAATTTCTTGTTGTGCTTATCATTCTAAAAATATGGGACATGCAAAATACATACTCAGTTTTTGCTCCAAGCAGTAAAATTTCATTTTCTCACATTATAATTTAAGATTTTTTTTTTTTAGAAAAGAATAAAATGCAGCTAACTCAGCCCCATGAGTAGAATGTATTGCATATACCATTTAGGTCAAGAAATGGAACTTTTCCAGCTCTAGGAATCCAGATACTGTCATAATTGTTAGAACACAAGGCAGGCCATCAGATGGTCATTATCTAAGTCCAGCCCTTGTCATTTGCAAGTAGCATAACTCTCTACAAATCACCAAACTTCACTGTGTCTCAGTTTTTTTACCTGCACAATGAGAGAATAATGGTTCTTAATTCATAAAGTGGTTTCAGAATTAAGGAATTAGTGTAAAGTACTTTGAATAGTGCCAGAAATTATTTTGTACTTCATCAGCATTTTAATAATAATTTAGATATTGCTAACACAGGGTTGCACAGCTATATTGTGTCCTTGGATGATACTTCCAAGAGTCTTCAATGTTAAAATGAGATTTTGTAATTTTAGCAAAATCCCTTCTTTTGCTGCAAGGCAGATGATAAATGTGAGGGGGGTGATTTTGCATTCTGAGCTATGCGTCCACCACATGACAAAGTTTGATTGATTTTAAGTTATCTGTTGCGGTGAGATGCAAAGACTTTGTACATCCATGGCGGCATTTTATCTCACAGAATCTTGTTGGATGGTTATCCTTACTGTCCTATTTTCACACTGAAGACAATAAATCTTTTAGTTACTTCTCTTATTGGCTAGACAAAAACACCTGACACTTGCATATTAAAGGAGAGAAAGCGTATTTTGGCTCATTGTTTGTGGAGGTTGTGGCTGGCTGCCTCAAAGACAGGGTGGCTTAGAAGAGTGGCACAGGAGAAAAAAATCCATGGCAGAGCAACCAGGCAGCGCAAAGCAGAGCAGAGCAGAGGCAGAGGCAGAGGCAGAGGCAGAGCAGAGCAGAGCAGAGCAGTGCAGCAAGCTACCCTTCCCCTTTAATCCCATCCAGGCCACAAGCCTTTGGGGTAGTGCCACTCATACTCTGCGTGGGCATTCCCATTATCTACACTCATAACTGTGCAAATCCAATTCATTTATCACACATCCTTAGTCCATATTCACACACCCTAGGCCACCTGCCTAAAGCCTCACCATGAGGCTTTGAGGGAATATTTCGACACCAGCCACAACAGTGTCTGGGAAAGAAGTAACTTGCCTGTGGTCACAGAGCTAGAGAAAGGTGGGGACCATGCTCAAGCCCAAGACAGTTGCATTCTTGAGAAAGTGCTTCCTCTATTAATTACAGAAGGTATATTGACCAGTAGGAAAGTAGTACAATAGAAATAAGAATATAAATAATAAGAGAGTCATTTGTATTGGAGACAGGTGATTGTAAGTCTATTTGGTGTTGCTGTTAGTACTAATTCAATATGGCTTCTCCTTCCCCAAAAAGAGTGAGTGTAGAGTTGTAATTGAACCTTCCTTTTGGAATTCTTTTCTTAGCAATGGTCATAGCTTTGGATTTACAAGGGGAAACAATACAGGACACATGGTTTATAAGATTATTTTATGATTGTTACCCAAAGAGTCATGTATAAAGAGTTAGGGAAATCTGTCCACATACTAAAGACCAAGAACCTAGCTGAGCTCCTGGATCCCATAGAAATGTCCTGCATGTGTCTAGTTTAAGATGTAGAGCCCATAACAGTATTCTCTACAAGTCCAACTGAAGTTTAAGAGCCTATCTGAATGTCTCATGCAGGCCTTTTTCCAAGATCTGAGCTGGGAAGGCCTAAAGGTCAGTGGTGGAAGCTAGAAAGTCTGTGCCAGTGGGTTAAGGGCTCTGAACTGCAGCCAGGAAGCGACACTCAAAGTAAAGACCCGAACTTCCCCCAAAGTATGATAGCCATCCTCAGCAACAGAGGGATCCTGAGTTCCTCCAATGATAAGGACAGCCGAGTTCCCATCAAGAGAGCCAGCATAACAAGCTACTCCAGGAGACTGAACAGCACACCATCTTCCCCTCTAGAACCAGAAGAGATGCTCAAAGTAAGGACCAGAGCTGCCCCAGTTGAATGGGAGCTATTCTCATGATGAGAGCAGCTGAATCCATCAGGAAACCTAGCCTTATAAGCTCTTCCAGGAAAACCAGCGGCTCCCAACAGCCTTTTATTTTCTAGTTCTGTCTCTTAAGCTGCTGGCAGCAATCCTCCCTTGGCCTCCCACACGCGGCACCTTGCTAGTTCAATTCAGCTGGGTGTAACAAGTTGACCACGAGTTGGCAATCTACCACAGCAACACGTTAATTAATTACTCCTGCAGATTCAGTGCTGAGACCCCAGACACCTTTGGCCTTGTGAACTGCAGCCATCTCTAGGACAGTCCCTTCTCCTCTCCCCTAGTCTTGCTCCTGACCCTGAGCATCCTAAGGTGTCAAGAGCATTCTTGAGCCATGGCGTTTTTGGAGCAGGGGATCAAACTCAGAATCTTGTGCTTGCTTTTATGTAAACATTCAGATCAAAGTTGATTCCCTACAGATGGGAACCGCGTTTTGATGGAGGGAGTATTTTCAGAATGAAAAACTGACTTGGCTTTATTGTAATCAATGACTGAGTCTTTGTGGCAACTGTGATAATCATTTTAGCAATGGTATCTGCACAGCACAGTGCTATTAAGTTCTAATTGCTGTTGATTGCTAGTCATTTCTCTGCTGTGATAAGTAAAACATTAGTTACACCTTTATTACAAGCCCTGATGCTATGGTTGATACTTTCTCTGTGAAGTTTCTGTTCACCAAATTGGAACCAGCCTCTCAGGTACCAGGAGCATGGAGGTGATACCTGTCATCATAATGGGAATCTCCACAGCATGGCCTGTCTCTGAGAAGTGCTGCATGTGCTTAGAAGGACAGCTCTTAGGGCTTCAAGCTGGGTAGTTCATTAATTCTGCTGTCTTTCCCTTACCACCTTGACCATCATTTGCCTCGCCAAAGCTAATAAATGTCCCAGGTGCATCTGTGATACACATATGAGGTCAACAGTAATGACATGACCGGAACTCCCTGGGGAAAGAGTCTGTTTAATGAATGTAGCTTTCACCGAAGCTCTGTTAGGAAAGCTCTTTAGAACTCTGGGGTTTGCTTTGGTAAGGTTTACAGAGGTTGGCTTTTGTTTTCCTAGCTAATTCAGAAGTTCTCAATCTTTTGGCGATTTGCAATTCAGTGCAGTGAAGCATTAGGAAAAGCAGAGATGCTTTTCTGTCTTGGAACATTGTCACAGTACAGAGAGCTGGATGCTGGGTCTGTAAGGCCTGAGGTTTTCTTGAGGACCATCATGAGGAGAGATGCCTTACAATTTTGTTGTTATTGGAGTCTTTTTTTTTCTTTCTTTCTTTCTTTTTGGGTGCCTGGCTGTGCCCACCCTGGGGGCAGAGCTGGCACGGCATGTGCCAGGGTTTGAACTGTGGTCCCAACACTTGCCTACACAGGTGCTTTAGGCTGCTGAGCTATCTTCTTAACCCTGGATTCATTCTTTTAATCAGTAATAATAACACTGATTTCTAACATTCCCTGAACCTTCTTTTTATCTCAGTACATTATATTCTGGGTCAGTTCTGGTCCTCTTAGAGGCTGATGACAAGCTAAACTTAAAAATGAAAGGAAAATACGTATGAAATAGATGGATAGAGCCTCAAATCACTTCATGGCACCTTTGAAGGAGAGAGAAGGAGAAGGAGGAAATGAAAAAGAAGGGGAAGAG